>CAKNXH010001504.1:363943-399861 GCA_932178445.1 Andricus quercusramuli | reverse complement strand
AAAAGAAAAAATAATAAAAAATCGAACCTCACGAATTTCGAAGCGTTTAATTGAACTGAAATCCAGGAATGAAAAAGTTCCTCTTCTCCGTTTTTTCTCGACTCTTACTTTTCTACCAAGATGCAATTTATCTGGTACTTTTAAGGGATATAGAGCAATGAAACTCGCGTTCTTGCAACTCCGAGTGCGCGCGTGACGACTTGGTTATTTTCCTGGACACGCTCATCATTACGCCGAGTCGTGCGATTATAAAATAAGCGGTTGCTTTTGTGGTAATTATAGCGGATCAAGGACGGTCTCAGGCAGATTTGGGAGGGCGTCGTTAAACGTAAAAATGCTGCACCTATTCAGATAAGCACAAAGTCTTTTGGCCGCACTTTTACTGCGAATGATGCACTTAAACTTTTTTTATACTTGCGCTGTATAATCAACGTATCAGAATTACTTTGAATTCCACACAATTATATAATAATTCTAGCCCACAAATGTGCCATCTACTCAATTTTTTCACTGGAATTCTTCATTTTTCAGGGTGTTCTTCTTTTCTGTGTATGGCATTAAAAATTGTTACTTACACTGTGTTTTGAGTTACTTTGAAAATTATAATAAAAGCGATGGAGAAACAATTACTAAAAATTCGGTCCAATACAGGTGGGTTTTCTACCCTAGGTAAGGAAACTCGATTTTCGACCCGCTCCACAGGCATCGAAAGTCGAATTTTCGAATGAAGTATGATGGAAATTAATTTCCAATTCACAGTTCAATTTTTAAATAAAGAAGTGAATTTTCAACTGAAATGATGAATCTTCAACTATAATAGTCGAATTTTCAATGAAAAATAAATTTAGAACAAAGAAACAACAATTTTTTAACATTACAGTTGAATTTTCAACCATGGAAATGAATTTTCAACTAAAATTATCAATCTTAACTAAAAAATGATGTTTTTTCAAATTGTTAAATTTTCTATGGAAAAATTAATTTTTAACCGAGAAGACAAATTTTCAACCAAGAAGTATACTTTTTAACAAAAATGTTTAATTTTGAACAAGGTAGATTAGGTTTCAACCAAGTGGTTAAATTTTTAACAGAAAGAAAATTCAACCAAGAAGATTAATTTTCTATAAAGAAATGCGAATGTTCCACAAAAAAAAGTTTTATAAAAAATTAAATAGTACTATTTTCAGTTAAATAATTAATTTTTAAACAAACAACAAATTTTCAATTAAAGGGTTTAATTTTCAACTAAAATGATGAATCTCGTACTAAGATAGTTAAATTTGTAGTTAAAAAATGAACTTTCAATCAAAAAGCAACCATTTTTCTACAAAATAGTTAAATTTTCAACCGCAGAGATGAATCTTCAACTAAAATGATGAATCTTAAACAAAAAATGACTCTTTACCAAAATTGTTGAATTTTCTACAAAGTAATTAATTAAATCTTGAAGCAAGTCATGGAAATGAAGGTCAAAATAAAATATTCAATAATTATTTGTGAAACGTTTCGGTCACTGTTTTGGACCCTCATCAGTCAGAAAAACATTTATTAAGTCTGTAAAAAACATACAAATAATGTAGAAAGTATAATTATAAAACAAAATAAAAGAATTAAATTTCAAATTTCAAATAAAAGAAGGAGAAGGGTTGTCTCATAAAAGGAGGCCCTCAATTTTTAAATCCATATAAATCAAATAATATGATAACAGCGAAGAACGGAAGGTCAATAAGGAAAACCTTGACTTGCTTCAAGATTTAATACAAATAAAAGGTCGAGACTAAACGTACAACAAAAGTAATTAATTTGTAACCAAAAATATCTATTCTCAACAAAAAATGTAATAGTTGATATTTTAACAAATTTTTTTTTTAATTTCAACAAAATTGTTTAATTATTAACAAAGTAGAGTAAGTTTCAACCGAATAATTGAATTTTCAACAAAAAAATGAATTTTTAAAGAAACATATTAATTTTCTACAAAAAAAGACGAATATTCGACAAAACCGATAAATTTTCAACAAAAAAAGTTTATTGTCAACCGCATGGTTGAGTTTTCTGCCAAAGCAGTTGATTGTCGAACGGAAAAATAGCTTTTTTACAGAATTTTTTAATTTTTCACTAAATAATTGATTTTCACCCAAGAACATGAATCTTCAAATAAAATAGATGAGTTTTCAATCAACTAGTCGAACGTTTAACTAAAAAGCAATATATTTTTAAACAAAAATGGAATAATTATATCTTAAATTTAGGAAATTAACTTTTTGCAAAGAAGAAAATCATTTTCAACAAAATAATAGTGCAATTTTTAACCAAGAAGATCAACTTTCAACTAAAATAATGCATCTTTAACCCAAAAGTTAAAATTCAAGGGAGTAGTTTGATTTCAAAGATAGCATTTGTTCTATTTGAGAGAAAAGAATTTTAACCAAGAAGAATAATTTTTCACCAGAAAAGAGAAATGTTTAAGAAAATACGTCGCCTTTACCAAAAGGTGAGCTAATTTCTAAATTTAATTACATTCTTATATTTTAAATACATGCTTAAAACATATTTCTCCGTATATCCTGATCGTAAAATGAAGTAATTTTGTTTGTTTGGTTTGAAGCGCGTAATTTTGGCACTTACTAGCAAATTTTCCATCCTCATTCCGAAGGAAAATAAAAAAAGATTTTTTTCGATACGTCTGAATGTAACGACTGTGGTTTGGCTGCAGAATGATTTTTATAAAAAGTTTCCAAATTGTATAGGTAAATGCGCGACATGGCGAGAAATTATTATTATTAATTATTATGTTATTATTATCTATAAATTATACCCACTAATCAAAGCTCTCCACGTGGCCCATTAGTATCCAAGATCGACTCTCTTTATCACACATTTTTTATAAACTATTTTTCTCTATGCTGTTTTCAGTGTTTCCTTTGCACTTTGTTCATTGAGAATCCTCTCATTACTTACTTTTCCCATTAGCGTTTTACCGCACATATGCCTCAAGAATTGCATGCACACCGCGTTAACTTCATTCTTATTATTTCCTTGATAAGTCCAGGTCTCACTGCCCTACAGCACAGTGGGTGCAAGTACACTGGAACCTGGAAATATGGCCTCTGAGTTTATGTTCTTTTGAAAATTAATGCCGCGGCGGTTTCGTGAAGCGGGAGCGCAGGAAGGACTGACCAGTCATGCGTGACAAACAGCAGGGAGGGCTGCACTGTCCGCGCGTTAGTTGCAACAGCTTACGACTTACGTCATCCGTTCAAATCCAACAGAAATTATTCACGCGGCCCTGTCTGTTTACTTTTGGAATGTCTGGATTTACAGCTAAGGCCACTGCAAGCAATGCCCCAAACCGATCATAATTCCAAGTTCCAGTGTACAGAATTATACATTGCAATTTTAGCTTTGTGACATTTCTACTTCCGGGAATGGCTCATGCACTGTCTATAACCTTTCTGTTCTAGTTTTTAAGCTTAGCTATCTCTTCATCTGTCTTTACGTCAGTATTAAATAAACTTCTAAGATACATGTAATTATTACCTTGTTCTATCCTCTCTTCATCTAAAGTTATGTTGCAAACTGATTTCTCACCCCTTCCTCCGAACACCATAATTTTTGTTTTATTGACATTATTCTTTAGAACGATGGACTTTATGCTAGCATTCAGTCTATTCAACATTCTCTGCAAGCCATCAACTGATTTTGCCGTAACAACCCTATCATCTGCAAACGCTAACCCACGCACCTCCACTGTTCCGAGATCCACACCTTCTTCAGCGAAGAGGACATGCCGCATCCTTCCCTTATACCCTGCCAAATATCAAATCAGTCACCCAATTGTCCATTCACCCTTACACTCGCTCAATTACCTACCAACCATAAACCTCATACTCTTTAAGAACCTTCCAAAGCTCAATTCTATCCACCTCATGAAATGCTTTTTCCAGATCAATAAATGAACAGAAAACTTCTCTGTTTATTCTGAAACTTCTTCTGTGATCTGTCTGAAGCTAAATATTTGATCGGCATATGATCTTCCTGATGTAAATCCACATTGGACTGAAGCAGAAAAATGATTGGTAATAGTTGAAATTTGAGAAACTGACGAAAAAAGTGCTGGTAATTTGATAAATATCTAATGAAGGGAATAAATATAATTGTAAATTCACTCATTGGTGCTTCCGCGAAGTGGTTGGTACATGCGCGCGATGCGCTTTATCCGGCGGAATATTCACGGGATTAGGGTAATTTACACGAGGTTGTCCGAGGATGTGCGTGTGTCACGCTTCTTTCATGCAAGCTCGCTTACGTGGGCGTTTATGTGTGCGTTTTTCCAGCACAAATGCAGAGTGCAAAAGTTACAGTTGAAGACGTGAGAACGATTGGTCGCTTCCTTGCATCGTGACGACTCGAGTTCTAAAAGACCGACGTCGTTGTTCCTTCTCCCTCTAAATTTTTCCTCTTAACTCTCACACTCACTCGCGGCTTACATAATTCCACAGCCTTGTTACATTAATTTTTCTTCCAGATGTACCGAGCCGCCCGCGACCGTCCGGAAGATGCAGATAGGCAAATATGTAGCTCTCGGTATGCTGGCGCCGAGACAATTGACGAAAGGCAGATTACTAAATTAATTTCACTTGGACGCCAGCATCAGGAATATACGAGCGCTTTGCAGATTTTCTTAACGAATAATTTTAAATTTCCAAATTTCTTCATTATGAGGGGCTGAGAACTCTTCTGCCGTCCTGATAAAGGAACTGTTCAACTGCATTTTCATTAAAAATGAGATTTTTATAGAATTTGTTATGAAAAGACAAATTCAACTACGCTGATATGGCTATTTATTATATTTATGGACAAGTATTAAATAATGGCTCTCTTAGGCGAAGAAGGTGTGGATCTGGGGAGGGTGCGTGGGTTAGCTGTGGCAGAGAATGTTGAGCAGACTGATAAAGAAACACATCTGTGCAGATTTTTTTTCATGTACAATTATACATATGTGACTGTCTTCGAAGATAGGAATTGATTGGTGTAAAAAATTGAAAGTAAATTTTTTCCACGTTTTTCGCGGAAGGTCACATATGTTAAGTTTCTTCACCCGGATTCCAGGGTGAATTTGAACCGCCGTCCTTCATAAAAAATCAAACCTTATGTGCATTTGATTTAAATAATAATTAATCATCACCATGAATAATTATGCAAAATATGAATAATATATTATTATTTTTTCAGAGACCGTCACACAATGGGGAAAAATGACAACAAAATTGTGAAAATACGATTCTGGCTACAATTTTCCATCGGATTCAAATTTTTTTTCATTGAAAGTCAACTAAATTCTTAAGAAATCTTTTGAGGCCGATTTTAAAAACATTTCTTTCATTTACTTTATTTAAACATAAAATATGGTAAAATTCATAATATTGTTACTTTAATAATATGTAATTAATTTAAAATGATTGATATTAGCGTGTGTGATTAGGAAACGTTTGCGGAGAATAACTTGACAGTATATTACAAATAAATGATTTGTTTTTAACAATTGAAATGTTATAAACAATTGTAGGTGATTTTTGAATGATTTTGAATAACTGTTGAGTGATTTTCGTTTTCAATTCAATTTAGAGTAATATACAAACATAAAGAAACAAAAATAAATATATATCTTATCGCTATAAACAAATTATATGAATAAATGCCCAATGTGAGCAATTTTTCAATATTTCAGGTTTAAAAAAAAAAATTTCATTTTTCACTTAACAGTTATGTTTTTGAGAAACTATATTATAATTTCATTACCGTAATTGTTATTAACAAATTTTAGACAATATTCCACAGTTTAAGCAAGACGGCTGACAATATTAAAAAATGTTGAAACTGTGCATATTTTTATAAAATTTGTTGATGATAATCATGGTTATGAAATGATTATATAGGTGACTGAAGCATAAGTAGCAAGTCAAACAAAACACGTTTAAGAAAAAAGTATCTCAAAGACTCAAATATTGCGCATAATGCGTATTTGTTAGAAAATTTGTTTATAAAAATTGAAAAATTGTCATAAAATGGCGAGACAGGTCACTAAATTATTACAAGCAACTTTAGAAAGTAAGTTTAAAAAAAGAAACTTTGAAATTGAATAACTCAAAATGGAAAATTTTTGAACTTGAATCATTTCTAATTCGAAGCAATTAAAATTTGAAAATTTGAAATTAAAAACTAAATTGAAAGTTTCAAAGTCAAAGCTTCTGAAATTCTAGAATTAAAAATTTTCATTACGTAAAAAAAATATAATTCAACATTAAAAATATATTTATTAAAATGAAAATTAATCAAGAAATTGAAATTAAATTTGTCTAGGATTAAAAAATAAATTCAGCATCATTTTTACTGTGCAAAGTGGAACAAAAGTTTATTATATACCTTTAAAATTGGATTATTTTCCAGAATAATTCAAAATAAAAAGTCATTTTGAATGGAGAACATTAACAATGAAAAATGTATACTATGGCAATTTAAAAATTTAACAGATGTGTATTGTCACATTAAAACTTTTTTATACTCAAACCGTTTAGAGTTCCATTTATTATTAATAATTTGAATCTTTAATAAATGAAAAAATTTCAAATTTGATTTACCCTTTCAAAATTCCACAATTTTAATTTTGATTGCGAAATTAAAACTTATGAAAGCGAGAGATAGAAAACATGGCGTTTAATTAATAAATTAAATAATCAACCAATCAATTTCTGAACTTTTCAATTTCAAGTTGTTTAATTTCGAGTGATTAATTGTTTAAAATCATGAATAAGATTTTTTATATTTCAGCATTAAGACTTGAAAACAGGGCTTTGGTTGCAAATTTGTTTTGTTGTTATTCGAAAAATAATTTTTTCAACTAAACTTTAACTATTACTGTTGAAGATTCATGATTTCAATTGCAAATTAAATTACTTGATCAAAAGTTGAATTGCTATTAATTTTTGTTTGCCTGAAGGTTCATCTCTCTGGTTGAATATTCAACAATTTTGTTGAAAATTCGTTTCTTTTGTCATTTAAAATTAGGTTTCCAACTGAAAATGTAACTTTTCAATTTTTGGTTGAAAGTGATCTTCTTCTGTAAAAAGTTCCGTCTTTTTTGGTTGGAAACTAATCTTAATTGTTTTGATATTTCCTATTTTTTTGTTAAAAATGCAACATTTTAGTTAAAAATTAACTAAAATGCAACATTTCTGTTAAAAATTAACTTTTTAAATGAAAATTTATATTTTTTAGTTGAAATTTCAACTATTATAGAGAAATTTCATCTTTTGGTTCGAAAGTTCAACAATTCAAACGGCCATTTCTTTCTTGAATGAAAACTCTTCATCTGTTGAAAATTTTGTCGTTGTTCGAAAATTCCTCATTTGAGTTGAAATTTGATCTCTTTGGTTAATAATTGGACCATTTCATTAATTCTCGGTTAAAAATTCGTGTGTTTGGTTGCAAAATTAATTGTTTTTGGTAGAAATTTCATATTTTTTGGTGGAGATATCAACTGTTACATTTTTTTTAGGATTCATTTTTGTTAGTCCAACACTCAACTTTCTCGCTGAAAAGTTAACTATTTAAAAAAAATTTAATTACTTTTTTTATTATTCAACTAGTTGAATATTCAAGTATTTTGTTGAAAATCTTTATTTCCTCGGAAAGAAATAATTAAAAAAAAATTTTTTCCTTATTTAGTATCCCCATATTCAAGAACAAATTCTTATTTTAGTTTTTAAGCGGAAATTACATTTTTAATTGTTATCCAAAGAAAAGTTTTAAAACGCATAGAACTGTCACCTCCGAATTCTTGAACGATTTACTCGAAATTGGTGATTTTTTTCTAATCGAACTCATTTTCTACCAATTAAGCAACTCAATATCTCGGGAATCAGTTTTTTTTTGTCTCTACTGCAAACTGCACTTTCTGTAGCGATCCGCAGCTAAGCCTGTTTTAATTTCAGGTTCCTGTCACTTTGAGATTGTCAACTTCCACATTCTATTCCTCGGAACTGGATAACTTTTTCCGATCAAACTTTTTTGAACTTAATTCAGAAACACTTTAGGTCAGCAGTTGACTTTTGCTTTGTCTTTAACTGGTGATTTCGATTCTACAGAACGTTTTTTTCTGTCACGGTTCTCTGAAACAATCAAAAAATTTCATTCTTAATGTCGGAAGCCAATAATGTTTCAACCAATTAATCTGATTTTAATTATCTCCGTTATTTTCAAATTAAATTCCCGGAAATTTGAAGGCATTTGGAATATGGTTTCAAGCCCTAATGATGAAATTGTTCTGAAAATGAAATTTTTTCTGCAAAACATTAAAATTTAAATTAAAAAGTTATTGCTCAGTTAAGACTATATAATACTGAAGATTATATATTGTTTTATATATACATATGTATGTGGATAATGAAGCTTGTAGTACTGGTCGGCGGTATAAAGTTTCACAGCGATATCAAGACTCAAGAGTAATATAGCACGCGCCTCAATTCCATCCAGCTGGTAGCTACGGTCACTAACGAATTATATTTTAACGGCTGAATTACGTCCGGAAGAATTCATTCTCTCGCACGAAACCATCTTCCTCAGGATGAGCAATCAGGTGCCATATATTCAACTGCATCATTTTTTGACAAGGCAAATCGAATAATTGGATAATATTTAACTCGATTTAAGATGCCCGATTTTCTTTGACTCACTTGATTAATTTATGTTCCTCTAATATCAGAAGTCCAGCTGAAAGAACAAGGATTTAAGTTCTAGGTCACATTAACACATAACAGGAATACGGACGCGAAGTACTATGGACGTATTCACTATGGGTGTATCTATTTGTGCTCATTTTATGAGTATTTTGCTTCCTCATGAGTATTAAATAAATTTGGTTCCTCATAGAGGGAGTTTTTCCATAAGATAAGAAAAAAATTTATACTTTCAATATTTTTCAAGCTAATGTTTCTGTCTTTACAAAAATTTTCTTTTCAGAAAATGAGAGGGCCCATCAAAATGTAAATTGATGTATTCTGTTACAATGAACAACTTTTTAAACTACGGTAGTTTAATATTTAAAATTGAAATCTCATTGAAATAATGGAACTTTTCTTAAAACTTTCTTAGTAGGTATTGATTAATCAATAATTGGCTTAGAAAGTTCGCAAATAGATCAACCCACGCATCTCAAAGACGCGAACAAACCTATGATATACATTATAGTTGTATTCCCAATAAATACTAAAAAATTTTCCTTAGATCAACAAGATGAACAATATATTTGTTAAATTTATAAAACGGTATTGCTAGATCATAAAAGGTCATAGAAGGTTGGCCAATAGGTCATTCTACGCATCTCGAAGATGCAAACAAACACGTCAGAGACAGTACAGTAATACTTCTTATATGAATAACGTTTTTCTCATATAAACAGAGTACGCCAATTTTATTTAAACTTCATAAATCGGTACTGGTTGGTCATAAAAGGTTCATCAATAGATCAATCGATGCGTCTCAAGGACGCGAACAAAAACTCTACATGTAATATTGTCGTGTTTTGAATATCAAAAAATTTTTTTTCATATGAACAGAATAAACCATTTTTTAAAGGTTTATTAATCGGTACTGATGGGTCATGAAAAGTTCATCAATAGGTCAATCGATTCTTCTCAAGAATGCGAACAAATACTTTACATGTAATATATGTCGTATTTTGGATATCAAACAATTTTTCCCATATAGACAGAATAAACCATTTTTTGAAACATCATAAATCGGTACTGGTATGTCCAAAAAATGAATATCAAAAAAGATCTTCTTATATAAACTCGTTAAAGTTTTTCTTTCTAAATCTCTAAACGCAAGAAAACACTATTTTGAAATGGTCGATCTAGCTCAAAATCCTATAAGACCTGGATGCCAATCCGAGCTACACTTCATCAAAATTTCAGGATCATTGCTCTTTTACTTTTCGGGATATGGTGAACAGAAAAAAGTTACGCACACACAGACGTTTCTTAAAAACTTTATTTTCGAGCTCCTGGGGTCGAATTATATCAAAATATGTCAAAAAAGTATATTTGAAAATTTAGGTCATTACAAACTTCCCTCTATGAGGAAGCAATATGAGGAAGCAATAGGAAGAATATTTATGTTATTTAGGAAAATAAAATGAAACAAATATTTTTACACTACTTCCCGACTGCTTGAGAATAATAAATTAACAACAATTTAGACAAAAATAATGTTTTGGGTAAAATTGTTTATTCAACAACAGACATATGCCTAATAAGTGCCATATCTTTTCTAAACAAATGTCAAGTCTCATTCAATTTAATTTGTAACAAAATAATTTTTAAGTGTGGTTTAATATCATTATTTTTAAATATTGATTGAAAGCTTTTTTAACAATTAGGATGTCATGACTGAATTCTCAACCAAAAAGTTATTTTTCAATCAAACAGGGTAATTTTCTGTCGAATTGTTGAATTTAAAAAAAAAATATTTACGACCCAACAGATGAATTTTCAACTAAAAATATGGATCATTTACCAAAAATTAATTTTTAACTATGTAGTTGAACTTTCAACCTTGTAGTTGAATTCATAATCAAAAAGATTAATTTTCTTACATAAAAGACGAATTTTCAACAAAATACATGAATTTTGAACAAAATATTTGAATTTTTAACTGAAAACGATAAATTTTCAACCAAAAATGAAAAGTTAATGATTCACTAGAAAAATTATTTGCAGAAATAAACTAGTTTTCAAACAAAAAAGATTAATTTCTAATGAAAAATTCATTACTTGAATTTTTAACAAAATTGTTGAATTTTCAACAAAATAATGAAATTAACTTCACCTTCATTTTATCGAAAATTACCTGACGCTGTCAGTGTTTCTCGGGTTTAATTTTCAACGATACATGTAATATTGTAATAGTTAATATTTCAACCCGAAAAGGTTCTAATTAAAAATCGATAACATTCGAATTCGATCAAAAAAGATGAATTTTCAACAAAATATTCGAATCATCAACCAAAACCGATTAATTTTCAAACAAGCAGTTGAATTTTTACCAAAAAAGGATGAATTTTCCACCAATAGAAATAATTCTGTACAAAGGATACGCATTTTCAACAAAACATATGAATTTTCAACTAAAAAAGATCGATTTGCAATATAAAATATCAGCTTTCAACAAAAAATGAAATAGTTATATTATAGACAAAAAAATTAATTCTAAGCAAGAAGAAAACAACTTAATTTCAGAAAAATAGGTAAATTTTCAACCAAAGAGATGCGTTTTCAATTGAAATTATGAATCTTCAAAATACGGAATTTTCAAGAAAAGAGTGCAAGATTCAGCCCAATACTTTAATTTTCCACACAAAGTTGATTTTTTAACCAAAAATATTAATATTTTATCAGAAAAGACTGATTATCAAGAAAATACATAAATTTTTAAGCAAGTGCTCGAATTTTCAGCTGGAAAGGATGAATTTTCAACACAAAAATGAAACGAATTGTGAACAAAATAATTTTGTTGTCAACCAAGTCAACCTAAAATATGAATCTTCAACCAAAAATGTGATTTTCTAATAAGGCATTTCAACATTCAGCCAGTGGTAGTTGAATTTTTGACCAAAAAAGATTACTTTTTGAGAAAATAGTTGAATTTCGAGCAAAATAATTAAATTTTCAATCAAACAGAATTTTTGCCAGAACAAGATGAATTCCGAACCAAGAATGTAATGCTAGGGTTTTCAACAAAAAAATAACTTTTATCCGAGAATAGTTGGATTTTCTGTTTTTGATTTTCACATTTAATCTGGTTTCAAATCAAGGTAATTTCGATGCGTTTTTTGATTCGTATTTCAAATATCAACTATTCTACAAAAGCTAACACGGTTGTCGATATAATCTAAGAAATACTAAAAACAATGGATTTTTTCAAAAAATTGAACCGTTCTCTGCAAGAACAACTAAAAAGCCGACTTAAGTTTTTTTTTTGGAGAACTACTTTTTTGATTTTTTGAATGAAGATCGATTTAGAGAAGATGAGAATTGTATTTAAATTGCTATGAAGAATTTATTTGAACAAATGCTATATGTAATAAGGAAAGGAGGAAATTGAAAAGTGGTTTCTTTTTAGATAGTTCAAAAATAGGCATCTTTCTCAATTAATAAAAAAAATATATGAAAGGAAAACGAAACTGAAATTAGTTCAAATTTGTGAGCATTTCAAGTTCAACTTTCAAAATAAATCATAATAATCTAAAAAAACAATCACAAACTTGTCTCATTTGAAACTAAAACAAGTAGACAAGATGAAAATTACAGGAAGAAATATTTTAATAAGATGGAATTTTTCAATATTCAATTTCAAAATAAATAGGATATGGACCCTGCATTTTCAAGCTAATTTATTCTCAAATAATTTAAGGTATCATGAAATTCCTCGGGGTTCAAAAAAACTTCATAATTACATCGTGTTTGGAGGGAATCATTCCATTTGATCAATTTCCAATGTAAAGCAATTTGAATTCAATTTTAGAATTTTATTTCTTGTCCTTGAAATATAATGAAATTTCAAACACTGTCGATTTTTAATTTGTAGTTTATTTGAACTTAAATTGGATACGAAAATTGACAATGAACTTCAATTTGAATGTCCTAGAGCTTTGGAAAAGGTTTCTCAATTTTGGAAAATCCTTAAATTTTAGAGTGTAATTAGTTTTATTTTATAATTTTTAAATATTCTATACTCATATTCTCCTCTTCCCTCAAGTTCCAAATTTTTTTGGACTGCAGTGTAGATTTTTTTTTATTTTCCTTGCAATAGGCCTGGAATTTTTTTATTGAAATTATGCAGCAGTTGATACAAGAGATGAAATGAAAAAGATTTATAACAAATTTCATCTTATAATTTAAGTTTAGAAATGAATCAAATTATAAATGCAAAATATTATGAAACAATAATTCTCTTGAGCACAAAAATGGTTTAATACTCAGAAAACTCATAGGATGTCATCCTTATAGAAGACCAAATTCGATAAAAAATTGGTAGAATGTATAAGGATGGATGTTTCGCGTAAATTGACGTCTTGTATTTAAATCGAATCGACGGTACTTTGTTAATTTTTAACTTTTCCTTACATATTTCGGTGAATTTCAATAGAGGATTTAGAAAAAAGAGCAGAATTCAAAAAGAAAATTGAGAATTAGATTGAAAACTATAGCATTTTAAAGAAAAAATTGTTTTTTTGAATAGACGTCAAAATTCAAATATTCAAAACTTTGTGGAAATTTCTTTTTCTCTAAGGAAGCGTCCATTAATTACGTAGAAACAATTTTAAAAATTTGAGACCACCTTTTCCCTATTGTAAGGATTTGGAACATTATTGATTTATGATTCATTTTACTTCTGAAATTTTCTTCATTTCCGCAATTACCAAGTTATTTTTGCAGAAAACGGCTCCATTAAATTTTCTGTATCTTAGTCAGATTAGTAAGATTCTAAATGTTTAATCCAATACAACAAACCATATAAAATAATTTTGTACAGTCATCAAAAAACTTAATTTTATAACTGAAAATTCTCTGGCGTTTCTTGGTTCCCTGATAACGAATCAGAAGTCGAAATTTCAAAATTTGAAATGGCGGATACAATATAATTAAAAACACATTTTTATTTATGGGCCACCACGAAAATTGAGTTATTTTTGTTCATCAGTGAGACTAATGGGCATATTGTTGTATAAATTTTAAAAACTGAAAGAATAGAAAAAAATCTGAAATATCATCATTTGTTGAAATAAAAAAAACCGTTTATTTGAGTTGTTGACTGCACGAAAAAAAGTAGATGTGTAAAGTATAAGATAGTCTTTTTGAGATATAAGGCATAACAATATTTTTATGATAAGCTGAAACTTCGTAGATGCTAGACTGAAACATCCGAGATATTAAAGTCGTTGTCCGATTGCAGGAAAACACCATACCTCTATCGGCCAATTGATTAAGCTTATTGGCAATTCCGTGAAGAATACTGTCGACATCTGACGGTCACTTGATGAAGCTTATGGTCAATCCTTCATGTCTTATGTAAAATTGCTGAAAAATGATGATTATAAATATTTTGGTAACACTAGAGTAATAATAAGGCTGTAAATTGTTAGATTCGAAAAAAATGATTGATAAAAGTGCTGTTTCATCTTCAAAAAACCTTTCGACATACATCTAGATCAGCGCATTACCAAAAGGCGGTCAGTGACTGCCTTGACTGCCAGTGGCAGTCAAAAGATTAGGTCAAATAGGCCCCATTGAATTCTCATCAAATTTGTCCTTCGACTGGTCTCCAGTCCTTCTCGGTTAATAAAAGTTTGAAATGAAAAAAATGAAATGTATTGTGAGTTCGAGTACAAAAAATTCAGATCCTCCGGTGTGAAGGATGAGCTGTAACGAGCCCTGGCCTTAACGAACCTAACCCTTTCCAGGATTCTTGGAAAACGAAGAAAAAATGACAGAAAAACTTTCTGGCAGTCAAACACTTGTCGTGGCAGTCAACCACTTGTCGTGGCAGTCAACACCTGCTGAAAGTGGTGAGCCCTGATCTAGGTGGCTACCCTATAGTTAAACATCAGATATTTTAAACCTAGAGATTTAGATTTTATGTATGAACAACTGATCATCAATTTTTCTCCGTGTGAGCGATCGATTTTCTTTCCCAAAAAGATCTGATGTTTCTAAAAATTCTTGAGAAACCATATTTTCCATAGAATTGCGAGAAATTCTAACTGCAATCCTTGCAGTTAGTCATTGCCCAATTATGCACAATGTTGCACGCGTCATTCTCATTAACATCAGCTGACACCACAAAAACAAGAAGTGGGGGGATAAAAGTGAGGGTATAAAAGTTCTGACTTTTGCCACGCTAATGTGAAAACCCGGGACGTTAAGTGGCTCAACTAGCTGCAACTTGCTTTGATGTTGCACCGCATATGATGCGCACTTACTCGTGCCACTCGCACGCGTGACTCTTGCTCTTGCACTTTTATGTCAATTTTATAGTCATAAGTGTGCTGTGCAACAAGATCCCTCACGGTTGTCCTTGAATGACATCAGCCAAAAGAATCTCTCCCTCTATTTTCTAGCAAAATATTTGAATTTTATAACTCCACAAAATAACGAATTTTAAAGAAAATAGTAAAATTTGGAACCAAAGAGATGAATTTTTAACTAAAATTATGAATGATTATACAAACAACTGAATTTTTAACAAAGTGGATCGATTAGACACACCAAGTTGTTCAATTTTCAACAAGAAAAGACAAATTAAAAAAAATAGCTGAACCCTCTTCAGGAATGTTTAAAAAGTTTTCTACCATAAAAGATGAATTTTCAATTTAAAAGGACGAATTTTTTATACTGACAGACGAATGTTCAACAAAAAAGTTTGATTTTCGATCAGAAAGATTACTCTTTAATAAAATAATTGAATCATCAACCTACAAAGACGAATCTTTAACCAAATGGTCAAATTCTCATACAAAAAAATATTATAAATCATCAACGAAATATTTTAATTCTTAACTAAATTGTTTAAGTTTCGAGCCAAAGAGACGAATTTTTCAGAAAACATTCGAAGTTTGAACAGATTATAAAAATTCATTTTTAACTAAGAAAGACGAATTCACATTTCTACTATGAAAAATGAATTTTTAATTAAAAATAATGGATGCTTAATCCAGTAAGACGAATGTTCAATAAAATAGTTGAATTTTCGACTAGAGAAGGTGACTTTCCAAAACAAACTTATTGATTGGAATTGATTGGAATTTTCTGCTCACCAGTTTTTTTTTTATTCGAGTTTGGATTTTTAATTTAGGTCTAATTATCCCAAGTAGACCACCATAAATCGAAATACGTTGTTTCCGCTGTAAAATGCATTTTTAAATTTGGTCGCAAAGAAATTTTCTTTGCAAAGGTTATTTATTAACTGTGGAAAAATTTTATAACATGATCGACAATTTTCTCGTAAACGTTAGCGTTGATATTTTTGTTTGAAAACGTACATTTTAGAAATCTTTCTTTTGAATATAAAAATATCGAATTTGTTTTAGAAAAATACTAATTGTTTATAAAGAAATTATACTTTTCTTCTCCTAACATACATTTTTTTCTGCACATTATACTACATTTTTTCTGCAAACAAACGCGATTACCAAAGAAAGGTATGTTACGTACAAAAATTAATATGAAAATGAACAAAGACGAGCATTATTTGCAAGTGTAGCAATGCCCCGTACTGACACCATACCCCACTTTCCTCTACTAAGTGATTTCTATTACTTCACGGGATGTAAATTTTTCAGTTTTTTTAGTGTAATGCTTGGATTACATTCAGCAAGAGACAAGTAAAATGCTGTTATGGGTTCAAATCCTACTAAACATAAAGTAGGATTCCCGCACTACTTTTTAGTAGTGCGGGAAGGCAGTTTAGAACATACTTGCGAGAACTTTTGCTGGAACTTGGTTATTTAGTTATTTTATGACTATTTGAATCTATTGGATTATTTATCAGCTTTCAGGAAAGAAATAGCTAGTAAAATTGCAAAAAACTTTCGTACTGATTCATATTTCAAAATATTTCAAGGGATTCCTAATTATTTCATATGATTTTGATAGATTTGAGGAGATTTCGAGGAATTCCTAAGGATTTCAATGGATTTTACAAGAATGCAAGAAATTACAAAGAAATTTATGAAATTTCCATGGATCTAGAAATAAGATTTCAAGCGATTTCAAATAACTTCTAGAGACTGTAAAAAATTGTGAAAGATTCCAAACAATTTCATGGAATATCTATGAATTTCAAGGGATTATGGGCATATCATAACACTTTTAAAGGTCGCAGTGGATTCCAAAGAAGATTTAAAAATTGCTTAATTATTCTAAAAGATTTTAAGGACTCTTAAAGTATTTCAAAATTTTTCATGAGAATTTAAAGCATGCACTTCTAAAAGTATTTCGAGTAGCTTTGAACATTCGACATATTTTCCAAGGATTTTACGTGAATCAAGAATTCTTCCAGGTTTCAATCAATTGATTTAAATAAGTTCATGAATGCTTTCAATGTGGCTTGAAATATTTCATGGAATATTAAAAAATTTCTGAAGGTTTTAAGTGATTTCAATAGATTCCAGGAGATTTCTTGATACCCTAAATTTATTAAAAAGATTTTAGGGATTGTCAACACAATTCAAAATATTTCAAGGGATTTCACAAGATTTTCCAAGTTATTTCTAAAATTGACAAGAGGTTTCACAGGATTACAAGTGATTTAGAAAAGTTTGAGACAATTTTGGAGGATTGCTAGAGATTTTACAATATTCATTGAAAAAGAAAAATTATTATTATTCATGATGAGGCATCTTAAATGATTAAGCTTTTTTGATATTGTAAGGGATTTAATGGGATTTAGAGTAGTCCATAGGATGTCATAAGTTTTCAGGAGATTTGAAAAGATTCCGGTCAAACCCTCATTCAATACTCAGACAATTTCTGATTACTTGTCATATTTTGAGTGTTAAAAAATGTAAGTGAAGTGCCTAATTAATTGAGAATAATCATGAAAATATTTTGACCCTCTGCAGTGAAATACTCAGTACTTAAATACATTATTATTCTTATTGTTCATTAATTGTTAACTTCAAATTTATGAAATCATTTTTATATAGTTCAAATATTCCATATCGAGAAACTTTCTTTCAAGAAAGTGGAAGATTTACTATAGATATGAGGACTTCTAATGAGGAAAATGTTTTATGGAAAGTTGAACAATGCTTTAGGATATCAGACTGTGAGATCAATATTCTGATTAGCTAGCTAGATTGCCTAATTTAATTGCAAAAAACATCAATTTGCCGCTGAATTATACATTTTAATTCAATATTATACATGCTAATAAATTATTATTTACATACAACTTCAAACCCATACAGCAGTTTACTTAAGCATTTCATCATAATAGGGTATTTGCGTGCGACATACATAGTTAAGATATTTTACATACAGATTCGCGAAAGATTCTCGCCTGCTATAGCGAAGTTATAATGAGTACGATTAATTAGTATAATTATTAATTATGATCATATGCATAGGCTAAAATTCTTTGTGAATAATTAACATACTAAAGGATTCTAGTTACAAAAAAATCATTACGCGGAAAAAAATCGCTACCGGGAATCATTATTTGTAACATAACTGATTTTAAACACTAAAAGTGGAATATCTCAATCAATTATGGGATATCTGAAACAAATTGATTGGGTATATAGAACTCATTTACATACAAAGACTGTAGGTTTGAAAGATCTTAATTGACAATTAAAGAAATTTGCTGAGTGGAGCAAAGCAAAGCAGAACAGAACAAAACAAAAAATTGTTTAAGGTTCTGAATGTAATTCAAACCCCTTATGCTTTTTGATTGAAGTAACCGCTTCCCGGTAAGAAATGTTTGAAGAACCTGAAATTGTCCCAAAATTGTAAAGCTTATTTGAAATCCCTACCGATTTCTGGCCAAAAACGGGAGCAGATCCTATAATTTTTTAAGAAATGGTTATCTTCTTTGATGTGCTGAATGATTTTTCATAAAAAGTATGGATTTCCGGTAATAACTGCCAAAAAATGGAAAATTGTATACAAATGTTGAATTTGATGATTCTGAATAATAATCTAAAAAACGTTGAAATAACCTCAAATTATTAAAAAATGGCTTATATTCTTCAAAATCTATTAGAAATACTTTATTCGAAGAAACGATTTACAGTGTAAAGACTGTAAAGCGCCAACATATTTTAAAATTGTTGAAAAGTTGTGAATCTTCTTTGAAATCTAATTTTCAAAAATAAAAAATACCAATTTCTGATAAAAAATATAACTGTCGTCCAACACTGTCAAAATATTGTAAATGTTTTTTAAATTATAACGATTGTTGTTTGAAAATACCAATTTTTGATGAAAAACATCAACGTAATTTGAAATTGTTGAAAAATCATTAATCTTGTTTGAAAGCTTGTGGTTTTTGAATTAAAATTTCAATTTCAGACGGAAACAGCTAACACAATCTGAAATTGTTTAAGCTCATCATTTTTATTATTCTAAACAAAAACCATTGGATCCAAATCTGATACTTTTTGTTTAAAAATGCCAATTTTAGGTCAGCCACACTAGCATACGTTAAAGTTGTTAAAAATTGTGAATATTCTTTGTAATATAATTATTTCATTTTATTTTATTATTTTATTAATTATTTTATGATCGCCAACGGCGATACCACGCAGAAAACACCAGTTCTCGTAAGATCACTAAAGTTAAGCAGTGTTGAGCGCGGTTAGTTCTTGGATGGGTGACTTTTCGGGAATACTGCGTGCTGTTGGCCCGTCGTGGGTGTGGTGGACCCACACTGGTTCTACATATAATATAATTTTTTCGATTGAAAATACCTAATAATTTCCAACGAGAAACAATAACGTAACATTACAGGAAATTGTTCAGAATTGCAAATCTTCTTCAAACCATAATGATTTTTGTTTGAAAATAATTTTGTTGTGTGTAAAACGCTAACGTCATCAAAAATTATTAAAAACTATGGACCCTCAAATTTAAAAAAATGTTAAACGTTAAGTTAAGGTAGAAAAGGCTAACAAAACAAAAAATTGTTGGAAACATTTCAATCTTAGAAATCCAATGATATATTTTTTCTAAATATACATTTCAATTGTAAAAACGCTGATATAACATGAAATTGTTGTAATATGGGAATTTTGATGACGATGTTTGTTTAAAATGCTTATTTCCGGAAAAAGACTGACACAACCTAATTTTTTGAAAATTTTAAGTGTTCTTCGGAAGTTTATGATATTATTTCAAACGTAAAACATGTATAATGCTTTAAATAATTTATGAGTTCCAACCGAACAAGTCACGCCTACCCCGGAAGGGAAAAGGCTTAATGGTATAATAATGAGAAAATTTGAAAGTTTTAATTTATCCGCAGAGGGGTGTTATAAAGCACAAACGTTTCGCAATTTACAGAAGGTTTTACATGATTTTTATTTCATTAAAAGGGATTATAATTAGATTTATTTCAAAAAATTTTTATTTAAGTAATGAAAAGACAATCAGGTTTTCAACGATAATAATTGCGTGATTTTCGAAACATGTTTTTACACCACTTTCTTTGGATAGGTAGGAAAAACAATTGTTTATTATATTAATTTATCGAACTAATTTCATTTGAACAAAAATACTTTTATCCATGAATTTTCTACTATTCGTAATTGGTTTTACTTTTTGATTTCACAACTTTGATTACATTTAGTTTGAATAAATGAAATATCAAAATGTATGCAGGTACTTGACAGAGTTTTTTCTCATACGTAGTTTTTCTGTTGGCATTCTATTAAAATAAAATAAATTATTCATTTCTTCACTTGAAATTTATATCATTAAAAAACATTCATATCATTTAAAAAAGTGGAAAGTTTTAGCTGAAATTGGAACTTTCTAGCATTGTTTTGAAAAAATATTATTATAAATAATGATAAATTGTTTCTTATAAAATCAATTGATTATAGCCTCGATTTAACTGAAAAGTTGAGAAGAAGTCGAAAAATTCAGAAAATAATTATATTCTAAGAGAAAATTCCTGAAAAAAGAAATAAATTATTCAAAAAATTTATTTAAGCATTTAATTATCAGCATAAAGTAATATTTCATGTATTAGAAACAATTTGTATTTTAAAAATCACAAAAAATCATAATTAACGTCAAAAACTCCCAAAACTCAATTTTCCACTTATGGGTTTTTCGGGACCCTATCAAAGAACTGAAGAGGTTGATATTGAAAAAATAATTTTGCATTTTCATGCTATAGCTAATTAGGAAGAGAAATGTTGAGTTTTAACTTGAATCACATAATATTGACGATTCTGAATAAAATTTACAATGACGTCATTTTTTATGATAGGAAATACGTGTGAAACATCATGGAGCGTACGGATCCTCTGAATATAATTTAAGAAAAAACGAATTAATTTTTTTGCATATTTGAACGGGGGCGATGTGCATAAAAATTCGAAAAAAATGTATTACGCTATTGTCTATATGTATTGTACCAAAACAATGTCTCTGTTTTTGCTTTTTATAAGAGGTATTATATGACATACAAAAACTTTTCATTAATATTAACCTTATAATTTAATATAAAAATGCATGAGACAAAAAAATTCATCGCACCTGTAGTGCACCTGGTTGTTTTTCAGTTGATCTTCATAATATCTAATGTTATGTTTATATAAATTTAATAAAAAATAATATCAACAACACTTGATTTGAATTGGTTTTGGGTATCAAAGCCACAAAGGGAGACCAGTTACAATAACCAAATCGGAACCGTTTATCTCAAAATAAAAAAAAAAGATGAAGGTCATGCATCAGTCGCACCCCCCATAAAAATCATTGCTCATAATCCGGAAAGTAGCTTCCCACCATTTCGTCACGGATTCTTGAGCTGCCCGTTCGCTTTATGCAAATATTGATCTTCCCTTTCAAGTTTGAGGAAAAAAATATCCCTTTATCCGTGACATCTGCATACGAGCGGACACAATGCCGCTTGGGGTGGAAAATGAGACTTTTTTACTTATAGGTTTTTTTTCTGCACTGTTGGTTGACAGTTGGTCGAGCACACTGTGTAATTTCCAAAATGCTGAATAAAACAGTCTGGGGCGTGTTTAGTGCATTGATCGCAGAAATAAAATCAGCACTGTGCTTTGTTATAATTAAATCCGTATGGGAAAAGAACGTCTACTCTAGAATTTGTTTTGTAATTTAATTAGAGGTTCAATTAAAAAAAAAAGATTCATAACCTTGAACTAAATTTTCGAGAACGACACAAAGAACCAAACTCTAGAAGGATCTTGAAAGAAAATTCAAGAACAAAACATGAACCTAATAAAGTCAAATTGTGTAACAAAATCGCACAAGAAGGCTTAAAATGAAGTACAGTCTTTTTTCTACTACTAGGTTTCAACATGCTTTGAAGCCTTGAGGCTTTTCCTCATCAGGGAAATTTTTTAATGGAAACTACTAGGAAATATTTTTATAGTATATGTTGATATTAATTAAAAATGTAGATATTAATTTGAAGTTGCTTATTAAACCACCATCTACATTCTTTGGCATATGCGTTGATCTTTAATATGTTTTAGAGCTCTTATACATTTTTTTAATTATTTGAACAACAATCCCCAGAAATTCTGAAATATTACTTTTTCTTATAATAATTTGAAGAAAAAAAACTTTTGATTGCTTCACTATATTTCCATCTTTCAATTAATTGCATCATTTCCCTCTTTATGTACAACATCACGGAAAAAAATTTATTTATTGCGATTGTCTGAAGTTTGACACCAATGGCTTTGCAATTTATAGAAACAACATTTTCATAAATTTCAGGAGACTCAATGGAATATCCATGCCATAAGGTGTGAAGCTGTCTGAAATAAAAATAAAATTCTTTATTTTAGTTGAATGTTTTATCAATGAATCAAGAAATATCCTAGTATCGATAGACGGCTTATATTATTTTGAAACCGACCTATTAGTAGGGGAGAGTGCCCTTGGTTGGGACGGTCCTTGGTTGGGACAGCGGGGATAAATGTTATAGATTAAGCATTAAAAATCTGAAAAAATTATTTCAGTTTTCATTTATTATAAGGCATGAATGGCTAAAGTGAAAATTATTTTTGTTTAGCTTACCCATAGATATGAACGAAAATCACTCACAGCTATCAAAAGTAAAATGTTAGGGTATTTTTCCAGTGAATTTTTATTATCTTATCAAAATATTTTCGCAAAATAAAAAATATCTGCTTGTAGGGAATTCAATTAGTTTTATATAACCATTCATGTTTTTCAAAAATACTAACACTAACTATGTGTAAAAAATTATTTTCTATGCGCACGGAATATTCCTTGGTTGGGACACCTGCATGTTCCTTGGTTGGGACACTTCGCGCATGCTCATTACATTTGATTTTGTTTTCGCTTTCGATAACAGTAGAAGAAAGATGCTGGTAAATAGCGTCGATGTTGTAAATAGCGATTGTTTATTGAGAACAACATTGAGGCAAGCTGTTCAACTTTATAAAATAATGATTATAAAAATTTCACAAAAGAATATTAAGTTAACTTGGCAGAAGTCGTTTTTCTTTCAATGTATAACCTATAAAACATGCTATTACGAATGCTATATCTTTAAATAAGTGAATCGAGTAATAATTGTTCATGGAATTATGTGGTTTCCACTTAAAAATAATTGTTTTCGATTATCCGACATTTTGAAGATTTGTTAACATGTTCTAGATGGACAAAAAGTCCAATTTCAAAGTTTCATATATTTTATTGTTCAAATTTTTGTAAAATTAATAAATAAATAAATAAATAAATATATATGTATACATATATAATACTTCTAGTTAATATCATTCTCTACATTTCAGAGTGAATAATGTTAGTTATATCAAGGAATGTTTTATTTGTTCAATGTAAACTTTATGAAACTGACCAATTTTACACAGCTGTAATATATTGCTGCATTTACAGAAAAATCTTTTACATGACATATCTTGTTTCCCTTATACATTTCCTATATTTATTACTTCTTTCTAAATATTGTATCACTTTAGTTTAATTACTCATTCATAAATACCCAATTTTTTTTAAGTGTCCCAACCAAGGACCGACGTGTCCCAACCACAGACCGAGTGCCCTTGGTTGGGACGTTTTCATCGATTTAAACAAATCATTCTCAAATCAACAATTTGTTTTCATATTTCATGTTGTCTGTTTCTAAGTTATAGTTAAGCATCACTCTTATGTATAAGCATACAAAATTAATTATATTCATATATTTATTATTCTTATGAGCAAAAAACAAAAAATGTCCCAACCAAGGGCACTCTCCCCTACAGCAAATCAGATTACTCACGCAAAGAAACATTGAAAACAAGTAACTTCGCGCACCTTCGGAATGCAAATTTTCCAAATTCGCTGTCTAGGAGATTTGTTTAATTCCATCATGTCTTCACATAGAATCGGTTTTCATAATTTAAACAACAAATTCTGTCAACAGAATTTGTTTAACTCTCAATATGTGCGAAATTCATGATGAAAATAAACTAAAGAAAGATTGAAATATGAGCTGTTTTTAGCCTATTTTCGTTATAAATTTCACACAGATTGTCATTTGAACAAATTCAAAAGATTCGTTTTTGAAGATGTTGTACATAAAGAGAAAAATAATACAATTAATTGAAAAAGAGAAATATAATAAAGCAATCAATATTTTTTTTCTATTATCATAAGAAAAAGTAATATTCTAGAATTCCTGAATTGTTATTTAAGCAATTAAGTATATGTATAAAAGGTCTCAAAAATATTAAAAGTCAACACATGGACCAAAAAATGTGAACAGTATCTTAATAAGTAACTGGAAATTCATAGCTACATTTTTAATTAATGTTGGACATTATTATTGGACATCATTTTTTTAAAGCCTCCTTGTGCATATTTGGTTACACAATTGGACTTTTCTAAATTTATGCTTTTTCGAAATTCCCCCTTAAAAAAAGTAAGAAGAGTTTTCTGGTTGGCGTTTTAGTTATGAACAAAGAAACATCAAATAGAATTAGTTTCTCAAAAAGCCTTTGCATTTGTTAATATTTTTTCTCTGAGACAAATGCTTGAAAACGATCAATTCAACTCCTTTTTCACACTGGACTTTGGCTTAATGGTATAATAATAACAGTAATAATATTATCATCGATGACAACTTCTTTTCCTAAAAGAAGTAAGGAAAGGGGAGGGGGAGGAAGTCGATAATAAGAACTGTGCAGTTCAAAATTTGTATTTAAAAATTATTTTTTCAAATGTTTATTTATTATATTTTTATAACTGATGAGCCAAAGAAATCTTGAAAATTAAAAAAAAAACGCAAATTCTTAACATCACTCTAAGAGAAGATAGTCATAAACAATTATAAATTGTTTAAAGAAGTACTAAAAAATTCCAGAAAGAAAACGTGTAACTTTCTAGCTGTACTTGAAGAGAAAATTGCTATAAACAATTATGAAATGTTTCAAAATTTTTTCAAACCTCGAATTATAAGCATTCGTGGGTAGTGTTTCCAGGTGGATATTTACTACCAGTGTGGGCTTACCACACCCATGACGGGCCAACAGGACGCAGTATTCTTGAACGGTCACCCATCCAAGTACTAACCGCGCCCAGCACTGCTTAAGTTCAATGATCTTACGAGAACTGGTGTTTTCAGCGTTAACCACGATACGTAATAGGCTAATGAGAATAAAATTCAAAAAGTAAGTTTTAATTTCTATGACATAGCTAATAGGGGTGAAACAGAGTTCATCCATAAATAACAACAGTTTTGGGAGGAGGGGGTCTGGAAAATGTTACGATCTATTACAGAGGATAATATATTTGGAAAGATCATAATGAATTTTAGAGAATTTCCAAAATTTCCAAATATTTCAAAGGATTTTCAAGGAATTACAATAGATTTCATAGACGTTTATAAGATTTTCCAGGATTTTAGTAATCTTAAATGATTTTAGAAGATAATAAGGTATTCTTATACATTTTTGAGGATTTCAAAGTATTTTACAGAATTTTAAATATTTTAAGGGATTTCAAGGAATATCATACGATTTTACATAATTTTATGGAATTGCAAGGGATTTCATAATATTCTTACAAAATTCCCAAAATTTATTCAAAAGAATTCAGGAATTTCAAAACATTTCAGAGATTTGGTGTGATTTGTAATATTTCAAAGTATTCTCAACGATTTTAAGAAATTTGAGAGATTTTAAAGAATTTAGGGTACTTTGAAAGATTCCATGGACACTTCAAGATCTTAAACAAATTCCAAGGGGTTTCACGGAATTTCAAGGAATATCATAGGAATTTTTTAAATATTTTAATTCATTAAAAAAATGTATGCATAAGAATTCAGGGATTTTGAAGAATTTTCAAGGATCGCAGGATATTTAAAAATATCTTAAGAAATTGCAATAATTTTAAAGAAATTTTTAAGGATTTGAAGGATTTTAGGGTGTTTCAAAAGTTTTCATAGATATTCATAGAGCTTTAAAATATTACAGAGGATTTCAGAAGACTTCAAAACAGTGGAAATATTGTAGGGTATTTCAAAGAATTGAAAGGAATTTTTAAAAATTTAAGGAATGTCATCAAATTCATTTAACTTTACAAGATTTCAAGAAATTTTATAATATTTTGAAGAAATTAAAAATAATTTATTCACAAAATTACGAAACAATATTAAGTTAAATAAGTCGCTCAAATTTGCCCCTTCCACACTTTCAGTCCCCTACTTCCCCTCTCCTTACTTACCATTCGCCCTTCCCCCTCACAACTACTTCCTGCACTTCTTCCCCTCTTCTTGCTTCCCAAGTCTCTTATAAGAGATGTAGGGAAAGTGAGAGGCAATAAGGGGATGGAAAATAGGGGAGAATGGAAAGAGGAGCTGTAGGAGGAATGAAGGCAAAAGAGAGGAAAAGAAGTAAAGAATCAGGGGAAGTGAGGGGAGAGAAAGTGACAGAAAAAAGGTAAATGTAGGGGAAATCAGCCGAGAGAATGTAGGGGAAGTGAGAGGAAATGAGGGGTAAGGAACGACGGGAAAATGATTGAGGGCAAATAAGGAAAAAAGAGTGGAGGGTAAATAGATGAAGTAAGGAAGAGTTAGTGAATGAAAATTAGCGAAAATGAGGGGAAATTAAGGGAGGGAAAGTAGGGGTAATGAAAGGAAATGAGGGGATATGAGAGAATAGAAAATGGGGCAGGGAAAGTAGGGATAGTAGCGGAAACGGGGTAGGGGATGTTGTGGATATTAGGGGAGGGAAAGTAGGAGGAGTTAGTGTGAGTGATTAGTATCAGGGAAAACACTTATAAATAAAGTGTAGTAGAAGACGAGAAGTGATGAGATGAAATGAAAAGTAGGGGAAGGGGAGTGTCAGCTGAAGAAGCGGGTAGAGGGGGAAGTAGTGGAAGAAGTTGTGGATAGCGGGATGGAGGGTGAAGTAATGGGAGAGGAAGTAGGGAGCTACGAAATCCTTTTTTCTAAACGCACAGTCCCTACTTAGACATTTTTTTTTGATTCGATCAAATTTGGGTGGTGAGAGCATGAGAATTTGAAAAAAAATGGACCACCCTAGTTCACTGAGTCTGGTAGTAGTTTATGAGCTCGTGGTAACAAGCCTGGATTTACAAGAGGGTGGTGAACTTTCAGCTATAAAGTGTCGCGAGTCAATTCATCTTTCCTATATATATTCTGCGTCAAAATGTTGCAATAAATCATCTGCACAGAAGCCAATGGGAGAAGAGCATAAGAGAAAAAAAGTAACAGACGTTGTACTAGGCGAGTTTCGAATGGTCGCAAGAGAGAGAGTAACGTATTTCATAAAGAGGAATATTAATCTTGATTTTATTGAGCGAGCTTCAAGAAACGTGTTTACCCGAATGTCAAATACATAACGAATAGTCTGTCGGAAATGGAGACAACATTTTTCTCGCAATTCTTCGGAATGTTATACTCCTCGAAGTAAATTATAAATACTGGAAAAGCACCGTACAGACAAAACAAGAATGCATATCAAACTATTACCATTGAAAATATGAACAACTTAAAAATCCAGTAATGATAAACTGATAGGCTTTTAAGCTAGATCGGCCATTTAGAAGTGT
The DNA here is from genome assembly GCA_932178445.1 of Andricus quercusramuli. Classification (NCBI taxonomy): domain Eukaryota; kingdom Metazoa; phylum Arthropoda; class Insecta; order Hymenoptera; family Cynipidae; genus Andricus; species Andricus quercusramuli. The sequence goes on along the minus strand of CAKNXH010001504.1, from coordinate 371,986 downwards.
TTTTTTTGTATTAAGAGATTTCTGGCAAATATTTACCTTGTTTATAAGGAAAAATGTTTTTTCATATTCAAAATACAACAATGAGATGTCTTGAGTATTTGCTCGCGTCATTGAGACGCATTAATTTTGCTGAACCTTGTATGACCCACCAGTACCGATTCATGAAGTTTCAAACAAATCTGTGTATTCCTTTTATAAGAGAAAAATTTTGTTCATATAAAAAATACTACAGTACTATATCTGACATGTTTGCTCGCGTCCTCGAGATACGTGAATTGACCTACTGACGAACCTTCTATGACCTCTTATGATCTAACAATACCGATTTATAGATTTAAATGATCATGTTCATCTTATTGATATGAGGAAAACTTTTTGAATATTAGGAATGCAACAGTATTTGATATATTTGATCGCGTCTTCGAGACGCATCAATTGCCCAAATTGAGAAATTTTATTGACCTACCATTACCTACAAATATCGTTTTTAAATGTTCTAACAAAATTATTTTCCTGGTTTGTAAGAGGATTTTTTTATATTGAGAATATCACAGTACTGCATTAGATTTAATTGTTCGCGTCTCCGAGAGGCGTGACTTGATATCTTGACGAACTTTCGATGAATATTCTCAATTAATCAGTAATAGCTACTTAGGAAGTTTGAAGAAGAAAGTTACATTGTTTCTATGAAGAAAACCTGGTTTTAATTTGGAATTTAACACTATTGTAAGATAAAAAGTTGTTCCTTTTAACAGAATATATCAATTGACATTTTAGCGGGCTCTCTGATTTTTTTTAAATAAGATTTTCGGTAAGACAGAAACATAAGCTTGAAAAATGTTGAAAGTTTCAATTTTTTCATTTTTTTCGAGAAAAACCTCCCTCTATGAGGAAGCAAATTCATTTGATACCTATGAGAAAGCAAAATGCTCATCGACCTCAAATAAATACGCCATAGTGAATATTATAGTACTTCGCAGCGGTATTTAATGATGTTAAATTAAAAATTAGAAGCCCTTTAATGTATGGATCATCATTTCTCAACAAAAATCTGTTTTTGTGATTCATAGCGACGTTAATGCTATAATTTTCTAAATTTTAGTATGAAAACTTTTCTAATGAATTTGAATTTTCAAATTTTGCATGAAGCAAAATGAATGAACCGTGAAATATTATATACAAAAGTAATAATAATTAGAAAGTGTCTCATGAACAATTTTATCGTTTCTTTATTGTTAACTGTAACACCTGCAAGCGTTTATTGAAACTGGAATCAATCTATATTCTAACGGTTGCCCCAGATCGACGTTTCCGTGCCCCTTATCGAAAAACGACGTTTATAGGATTGAATCGAAATTCTCGAAAACGTGTAATTATCCCTGCAGAGTTCGCCTCGGTCCCGCTGTTCAGAAGTAGTTGAAAGAATCTATATATTTTTATGATTGACTTTAGACATTTTTGTGAAAGCCTTTCTTAAACGTTTTCTCTTAAGTGGTTGTAATCTCCACCTCCCTGTGATTTCACTTTTCTGTATTCCAGTTTCAATTGTTGAATTTCCGTTGAATAACCCCTGCTTTGCACTCCGTGCGACCAGTATTCCATGTGCTTTAGATCGAGTCACAGTTTCCGAAAACAATCGTCTACAAAATTTAAAGCATAATTAGTAGGGTGACCAAAAATCCTGATTCGTCAGATCATGTTCAGATTTTTATCGCTCTCATGATTTTCCGATTTTCTATGCCCGAAAACGAAAATTCGCCATTTTTATTGCGCTGACCTAAGTTTTGTTTACAATTTCTAAATGGCGTTGTCTGATTGTCCTATCAAATTGCCTAAAAAAAATTGGAAGATCTAAAACGTATTTGAAATGAATCTTTTTAATGTTCATTTAACATTTGTTTATAGCTAAAATGCCAAAGCTATGTTAAAAATTTCAGAAAAAACGCAAATTTTCAGAAATTATCTAAGAGAAGGTAGTTAAAAATAATCACAAATTGTTTAAACAATAATTTTTGATAACTTTTATTAATTATCACCTCGCTAAGTGAAAAATGGAACAATAAGAATTTTAGAATAAACGCAATCATCTAGCATCAATATAGGAGAAGATAGTTATGAATAATAATTTGTTCAAACTATCTCAGTTTAATTAAATTTAATATGACCTGATTCCAAATACAAAGTAGACAGAAAGTTGACAATTTCAGAAAAAACTGCAACTATCTAGCATTACTATAGGAGAAAATAGTTATACAAAATAATACTTTGTTCGAACATTTTGAATAATTTATAAATAATCACAAATTTTCTGGAATCATTCAACGATAAAATTATTAAAAATGTCAATAAATCGTTTAACCAACTATTTTTGTTAACTTGAAATAATATTTACCTTACTTTAATGGCAATGTTTAAAATAAGTTAAGAATTGGAGAAAAACCGTGACTTTCTAACTCTATCCTGAAAGAAAGTTGCTAAAAATGATGATAAATTGCTTAAGCAATTAATAAAAACATCTAATTATTATTAGAAAGTAGTATACAGGATGACTAATTTTAATCTATAATCCCAAATATCTTCTAAACTGCCCTATCATTATAAAAAACGGTTCATACAAAAGTTGACCAGGACATAGAGGGCCATTCAACTGTACCATTGATTTTGACCTTCAGTTCAATTTTCAAGGTCATTTCAAGGTCAAGACAATTTTAAAAACTGGAAACACCTATTTTCCACTGCAGATTTGAATAGAGCGGAAAATTTTACGCCAAAAATTTACTATGGAAATTTTGTTTTTTGACCTTCATTCAAGAGGTCAAAAAACAAGGTAAAATGTACAAAAACGATCAGATGCCCTTTTCCTGAATTTCCGTTGTTTTCCGGGTAAAGAAAACGTTTATGATGCTTTAAAATAGTCGATAAAATGTAACAATGTGAACCACCTTGACCACCTTGTCAGTCATGAACTTCAGGTCAATTTTCGAAGTCATTCAAAGGTCAAGACGATTTTTTCAAATAGAAATCGCTATTTTAGACTGCGGACTCATAAAGAACGGGAAATTGTACGTGAAAATTGGTATTTCAAAATCTTTCATTTTGACCTGAAGAAGGTCATATCAAGGTCAATTATTAAAAAAGCGCTCAGAAGCTTTTTTTTTAATTTACTGGTTTTCTGGTCAATATCAACGTTGAAGGTGCCTTCAACTAGTACAAGATAAGTTGCACAAATTTCGACGACCTTGACTAAATTGACCTTCAAGTGTATTTTCCAGGTTTATGAAGGTCAATGCCATTTTTTAAAATAAAAAAGTTCAAGTTTTTGTTACAAAAGTTTGATTTACTTTTAGCATTACCTAGGAACAACGACGTCAAGCACCCCAAAGGGAAGAGAATTTACTACGTCCACGTTGTTGTTTTCGGGTAACGCAAAAAGTAAAGTCAAGGTGCTTTCATTTTTTGCAAATTTTTTATTTTAAAAAGTGACATTGACCTTCGTAAACCTGGAAAATACACTTGAAGGTCAATTTAGTCAAGGTCGTGGAAATTTGTGCAACTTATCTTGTACTTGTTACTTGTACTTGTTACACCTTCAACGTTAAGATTGTCCGGAAAACCAGTAAATTAAAAAAAAAAGCTTGTAAGCGCATTTCAAATAAGTTACCTTGATATGACCTTTTGCAGGTCAAAATGAAAGATTTAAAAATATCAATTTTCACGTACAATTTCCCGTTCTTTACGAGTCCGCAGTCTAAAATAGGGATTTCTATTTTAAAAAATCGTCTTGACCTTTAAATGACCTTGAAAATTGATCTGAAGGTCGTGGCCAACAAGGTGGTCAAGGTGGTTCACATTCTTACATTTCATCGAATTTTAAAGCATCTCAAACGTTTGCTTTATCCAGAAAACCACGTGAATTCAGAAAAAGGGCATCTGATCGTTTTTGTACATTTGACCTTGTTTTTTGACCTTTTGGGGGTCACAAAAACAAAATTTCCATAGTACCGCTTTGACGTAAAACTTTCCGCTCTATTCAAATCTGCAGTCAAAAATAGGGGCTTCCATTTTAAAAAATCGTCTTGACCTCGAAATGACCTTGAAAATTGACCTCAAGGTCAAAATGGATGGTACAGTTAAATGGCGCCCTAAGTCCTGGTCAACTTTTTTATGAACCAATTTTTATGTTGATGGGGTAGTTTAGAAGATATTTGGGATTATCGATTAAAATGGGTTACCCTGTATAATGTATTCTGAACAATTCGTATTAAAAAATCCGCAAACAAAATCATAATTAGCGAAAAAAATTCAAAAAACTCCATTTTTCTCCTATGTGGTTGTTTTCGGGCCCAATAAAACAGACTTATGGGGATGATATCTAAAAAACAAGTCTTGATTCGTATTCTATGGCTACTTGTGAAGAGAATGTTGAGCTTCAGTTGGATATACCTAATATTGACAATCATATGTAAAATTTACAAAAAGGTCTTTTTTCTAATTGAAAATACGCGATAAACTTCATGGGGCTTGCAGAACCTCTGAATATCATTCTTTTCAAAACGAAAAAAATGCATTTTTTGTGTGTATTTGAACAAACTTCCGGGCGATTTAATAAAAATTGTAACAAAATTTCAAATCATTTTTGGTCCACCCTAATGAACATAGATTTCAGACTTCAAGCTGCTACTTTTTAAGCTGATGTACATATGTTCGAAATGTACACGGAAAAAATAAGTTTGATAAAGTTTATGGAACTAATTCAAGAGCAGCCGATGTAAGTGATAACTGAACAGAGTTTTATATAATATTTCCAAAAAATTCCAAATAAACAGTGATTATTGTTGAAAAAATCGATAAAAACTCTTTAAAAGATTCATAGAAATTAATTTTCAGATATTGAGTGTTTTTATAAAGCACTGCATTATATCAACTGGATTACAGAGTTCCGTGAAAACGATCTCATCTTCTCCAATTTTTGGACGTACATTTTGAACATGAGAAAGTTTTTCTATGCTGAAAAAAATTTGTTTATAATTCTGAGAGCTAGTTTTTTTTTAGTTTCAGGTCTCCATAAAAATTAAATTTCTCCTATATAAACTCTAATAAAAATCTGAAAAAATTCTAAAAACTAGGCATATCATGCAGATGCAGAAACGAAAAACATACACGATTTTTCCTGAACTCTGCGATTAAAAAATTTTTCATTACATTTCAACTCCTCCCGATCGCAGGATATTAACCGATTCATTTCAAATATAATACATGTTATAAGAGATCCAAAAGGAAACTTTTCAGTGCTTAGGCGTTTTCAATTTATCCATTTTTTCAGATCCACCCTAATATACATACCTCGAAAAGCAAACATTCCGTGCATGTGTCCCAAAATAGTAATTTCGACAGATCGATAGATCTCCCTTCAACGATTCCACTAATATAAAAACATTTCCAATTTTTTGCAGTTACTGCCTTTATCCGTAGAGAGGCAGAAATCTTCCTCTATGAGGAAGCAACCATGATGAAAATTGTCAGTGAAAATGAATCATAAATTGGCACGGTAGATGAAACATAGAGATAAATTATTAGTGATGCCACTGTGTAAAGTTTGAAGTTCAGATCGAAATAAGCAGAAGGAAGGTATTGAAGTGCTTCGGCCGTGGCAAAGCAAAGGGTGAAAGAATCAAGAAAGGGCGAGGGGTGGTTCTCGGGAGAGGGGCTATTAGCTGGCAGATTAGCAGTTAAAATTGAAATTTGCACGGACAGTTCGATGCGCAGAGGCTTCAACGGCGGCCGCGACTGAAGTAAAGAGAAAAGAGAAAGAGATTGCAGAACCGAATCTGCCACGCATCGAGTTCGACGTGGTCTTCTCGTCTTTTACTCACTGCCTCTTCAGGTATGAAATGAGATATGGTTATACGAGGTCCATCCATATACCACCACCATCCTCAGGGCCACCGATCCCATAACATAATATGTAGTACCCCGCATCACCTCAAGAGTGAAGACTCCCTCGAATTTGCAAGTTATGTCCCGGCCAGTCGTGATTACTAAGACTTTTTTTATTAACCCAACTTGCCAGGAAGGCGTGACGAAAGGTGGAAAGATGCTAACGCGAATTGAAAACAGAAGAGAATTCATAAACTGGTCTCCGCTAAAGACCAATTCCATTTCAACTCATGACAAATTTCAAGAAAAGTCTAGGTCATGATGTTAAAATGATTTAGTATTCAGGCGAGGGAGAAACAACTCTTAAAAATGCGATTCAACGGCGGTTCATTACTTCGGATTATCCCTATAAGCAGAATTACTTCGGATTCCATAGCATTACTCTGGATTTCATAAAGTTTGGTTGGATTAGGGGAGAGCGGGGCAAGCCGGCCGCGGGGCAGGTTGGCCGACTGGCTGTTTGAAAATTATAGAAGTGACAAGTGGCGCTCTTTCTACCAAATGAAGCATGCTAATGAGAGATAAGTACGTGACTGCATTTTTGTTTATTTATGCTGCATCGTATTGGCAAAATCGCCATTTTATTTCTTTTAAATAGTAGTGAGTAAATATATGTGGGTGTCCTCATGAGAAGGGCCCTTATGGCCGGTATGGAGTTATGCATAGGAACATATAGCCGGATGAATTCCCAGCATTTGAGGCCCATAACGATCCCTCAAAGTTGAAAAACAAGCCATCAGGGCATTTTTGAAATTAAAACTTCGAAAAGTCGTTTTGCGAGAAAAAAATATTAAACTGTTATATTTTTTCCTTGAACATGAAATATACCTACTCTGGGTCACTTTCTGGATATAAGGATATTTCCAATAGATTTACAAAAGGTCCAGTATCACCCCCCACTCCAACCCGGAAATAATAATTTTGACCTCAACTTAAAAAAACGTGAATATCTCCTAAACTAGAATCGATAATGAGGGCCCTTTCCATGCGGTCGCACACATATACAGTAAAAGACTATTATGGTTATTTAATGTACATGTTGTTACAATAATGGAAAGTATATATATATGTATATATATATATATATATATATATATATATTAGGGTGGGCCGAATTTTTTTTTTTTTTTTTTTAAAGGCCTCAGGTCCAAAAAGTTTCTACTGGATCCCAGTAACTCACAGGCCAAATTACAGATTTTTAAAAAAATATTTAACGGGAGCGCATCGACGATAAAGCCTAAAATGTGAAAAATGTTAATTTTCACTTTTTCTATCAAAATCTTTTTTATATTTGACAGGTCTAATCATTTAAATCAGTAAAATATTCTCTACTAAAGTCATTTTTTACACATACAGTACAGCATTAACAAGAGAAGGGCGATATTTATCCCGAAAATGAGAGCGGGAGATGGTGCAAAATGCATTTGCACGTACTGCATTTTGTCACTTCAAGTTCATGTTTTTCTTGAAAAATCTTATTAATAGCTTTTTTCACATATTCCTAGATTAAAATATTATTTTCGTCCTATATAATCCTGTATCAAAGTCGTAACTTGTCTGATGATCGGATGCGTAACGAATTTCCTGAAGCTAAGCTCGGTTGAGGCCATTTTCAATAAGCAATAACAAAATAGATTGGAAAACTTTAAATTATGAATTCGGATATATTAACATAAAATTATCAACTACGAAGTCAAATATAACGGTCACAACATTAAAAATTCTCACCCCTTCAACCGGAAATAATTCTAGGAAAAAGAAATACATTGTTTTTAGGGAAAACATGAGCTTAAAGTGACAAAATGCACTTTGCACTATCTCCCGCTCTAATTTTCGGGATAAATATTGCCCTTTTCTTGTTAATGCTGTATAGTATGTGTAAAAAATGACTTTAGTAGGAAGTATTTTACTAATTTGAATGATTAGAGCTATCAAATATTAAAAATATTTTAATAGAAAAAGTGAAAATTAACATTTTGTCACATTTTAGGCTTCATTGTCGATGCGCTCCCGTTAAATATATTTTTTTTAATCTGTAATTTGGCCTGCGAGTTACTGGGATCACGTAGAAACTTTTTGGACCTGAGGCCTTTCAAAAAAAAAAAA
>CAKNXH010001504.1:336841-363843 GCA_932178445.1 Andricus quercusramuli | reverse complement strand
TTTTAATAATATGCACTGTGCGGAGAAACAATCATGTAATATTCATGATGGCCAGATGAATATTCCATTTCAAGAAATAAACAATGTATTTTTAGTATTATTGTGGAAAGAAATGACAACTGACCTTCAAAAATATATGAATGCAATTAAAAGTAATATAAAGGAAATTAAAAACAACGAGAAACAAAAATTTGTGCACAATTTGTTTCAAGAAACAATCATTTAAAATAATGTGATTATTGTCCTTTAATTTCATGAAATCGGCTAACCTGCCCCGCTGTCGGGCAAATTGGCCGCTTTTCTCCGCAGCGTTTAAACATTTACAACTTTTTACAATGTAATTTAAAAAATGCTAAACTTTCCCTATATGTAGGTAAGGGTTGTACCTTCATAATGGTTAATTCGTTTTTGTTTTCAACGCGCCTAGAATATAAAAAATCCAAGAATCAAAAAGCGGCCAAGCGGCCCTGCTTTCCCCTACTCCACTTGCTGTGAGACTCGCGCAGATTTTCAACCAAGAAGGTTAGTTTTCTACCAAAAAAGACGAATTTGCAACAAAATACATGAATTTTCAACGAAGTAGGTGAATATTCAATTAAAAATGATGAATGATCAACCCAATATTTTATGAGAGTTGACCAAGAAACCGATTCTCTGAGAACGGCAATTAAATCCGAACTCAAGAGAAACAAATATCAAGGTCTATGGCTTAATGTCTCTGTTTGTCAAATTTTTTAGAAGAAAATTAGAAACACAATATCAACAAGTCAATCTGTGCAAAAAATTTATATTTGAACAAAAACGCTCAGGAACATTGTGAATCTAAAAATTAGATGCTTTGAAAAAATATATTCAAAAAGTTCAATATATGCAAAAAGAATTGCATAGAAAGGCCTCAAAATATGTTTCACAAAATTGTAATCGGCTCGTTAGAGACAAATATATAACAAGAGGAAAAAAGAGCAAGAGAATTGGGAAAAAGACAACCAAACACTTTAATACTTGTTTTAATTGCCAATGAACAGAAAATTAAATTACAATAATTTCCAATGTTTCCTATAAAAATTCCATAAAATTATCAAAGGCTTTGTTATATCTCGAAAGGTCTCTTTCAAATTGATTGCATTATTGCCTTCTCTCTTTATGTATAACATTTCCAAAAATTCACTATTTCTTTAATTTTCTACTTAAAAAAAATGTTTTCCATAAGAAATTCAATAGTTAAATTTTTAGTTAAGAATCATTTTTCAACCATAAAAGGACGAATTTTTAACAAATAGTTAAATTTTCAACTGAAATGCTGAATCTACAACGCAAGTAGTTAATGTCCTAGTTGAAAGGTACATTTTCAACCAAGAAACAACGATGAATTTCCAACTAATTTGAACTAAATTGAGCATGCGCGCGCAGCTCGCTTCGCTCGCAAGTTTGAGCGCGCCTAGAGCGAGCGACTGTTGATTCTCGCGCTTCACGCTCGATACTGTATTTACAACGCGCTACGTGCTCGGTCTTTGTATTTCTCCCACATTTGTGCAAAGAACTTTTAAAATTATAGGTCAAAGCCTGTACAACTGCAATTTGGTGATTGTGAATTCTCTTTTGTTAAAGCTCCTTTCTACATTATGTTAAACACTTTTATATCAAATGTACCCTGAAAAATGTATCATTTCAATAAATGTTTATTATTTAAATTCATAATATGCATTGGTATTGAAGAAGTTATTTGCATTGTCTGGTTTTTATAATAAAAAAGTGCGCATCCTATAAAAAAGCAATTTTGTAATAAACATTTTATTGCAACTTGTGTTGTTTTTCCATAGATTTAATTCGTATATTTTTAGTGCTATTTTTTATGTTTTAAACTAAAAATACGCATTCTAGCGTAAAGTGGCTCTGAGCAAATTTGTAGATATAATACAGGCGAAAATTTACTTAAAATGTTATTGAAGCTTGTGTCCCTTTTCCAAAGAGTTAATTTTTTTCAATATATTTTTGTAAACAAAAGAGTATAACAAATTTGTCGATCTTTTTTCGATGAGCAAATTTTTTCAATTCATTTTTTTCATAGTTTGTCTCCTTTGTCGAAAAATTAAATTTTTAAATTTTTAATGCTATTATTTACGAATTTAAACAAGAACTACGCGTTCTATCAAGAAGTGATGGTTGACAGATTTATAGATCATTTTTGAAAGCACAATTTTTGTCTCATCTTTTTTCGTAATTGCTATAGTTTGACCGCAAAATGGAATTTGTTATTTTTAATTATTTTTTTGTGCGATCAAAATTGGAATTTTCTGTTTTTCAAGAAAATTCAAAAAGTTGTTATGAAAATCTTATAAGGTGTTCAAAAAGCGATGTTTTTCTTCCCCTTAATATTTTTCATGTCGTGCGTTGTTTGACCTGAAATTTCACACAGAGAGTTAGACATTTTCGCGAAAATATATTTTTGATTTCAGAGGGTCTCAAAACGTGGACATCTGACAAAAAAATGGGGGGGGGGCTTGAATTTTACACAAATCTAAAACCTCCTGTGATCAGAATGTAAAAATTTAGTAGTACAGGTTACTTTTTATTAATAAGAAAGTATTTCCAATAAAAAACTAATTTTCAATCAAACAGAGGTTAAATTTTCAACCAAGAAGGTTAATTTTCTACCAAAAAAGATTAATTTCTAATGAAATTTTTAAAATTTACGAACAAATATTTCAAATTTTGAAGGAATTTTCAACCTTATAGTTGAACTATCAACCAAAATACTTTGAATATTTTGAAGTTTGCACTGAAGAAGATAAATTTTCAATCAATCATGGAATAATTACATTTTCGGTGAAAAAAATTATTTTCCACAACAAAAAAAAAGTTCAACAAAATTGTTAAATTAAAAAAAGAGAATTTCCAACTAAAATGATGAATCATCAACCAAAAAGATTTAATTTCCAACAAAGTAGTTTCACTTTCTACTGAGTAGTTGAAGTTACAACCAAAACAGTTGAATTCTCAAATAAAATATAATAGTTGATATCTCAACCAAAAGGTTTTAATTTTAATCTAAAAACAAAAATTTCGAGAATGCGTTTACTTTTTGGATTTTCAACCAAAAACATGAATTTTCAACCAAGATTTTTTCGAATATAATTTTTTCCGATAGGAAGCAGTGGGTCACCAAAAACGAAGCTTGGGAAATATTCAGTTCAAATCACCACCTATCTTTCTAAAAAAATGAAAATGTTGAAAACTTCAATTTAGGATAAAATTCATTCTTCAGAACTTTACGAAAACTGCACTTTACAAAAAAAAAATTTCTTTTTTTAATAAATATTCAATTACTATCACAAAAATTACAATTTTTTATGAATATTATTCATTTCTTAGAAATAGAATAATTAAACATTTTCATCGAAAAAAATATTAATAGTTAAAAATATATTTTGTTAAATATTTGATTATTGTGTCTGTAATCAATAAATATTAATCAAAACATTTTCATTGTTTGAATTCGGGAATTTTCTAGTTTGAATATTTTATAATTTGCTAATTTTCTGTCGGGAATTTCCGAATTCGGTAATATTACGAAGTGTTCGTGAATTTTATAATTCAGGAATTTCATTATTCGGAAATTTTTCTATTTGGGAATTTGATTTTTCGGAACTTCCATTATTCGGGAATTTTTCCATTCGTGAATTTCACAGTGTCGGAAATTTTATTTTTCGGGATTCTTCAGTCCTCTCGGGAATTTTATCATTCGGGAATTTTTAACTTTGGTAATATTATAAGCTGTTTGTGAGTTTTCCCATTCAGATATTCCAATATTTTAACAGTGTCAGGAATTTTATAATTGGGGAATTTTATTATTCGTGAATTTTCCAATTTGGAAATTTTATTATTCGGGAGTTTTATGATTGGGGAATTCTATCATTCGGGAGATTTCCAATTCAAAAATTTCAATATTCAAAAATTATATTCTTCGGGAATTTTCCGAATCGGGAATTTCACAGTGTCGGAAATTTTATTATTTGGGAGATTTTTCAGTCTCCCTAGATACATAATATTTCTAGTTATTAATTCGTTTAATATTTTTTCAATTATCCAAATATTTAAAATGAAGAATTGCCTGTGATTGAAGATAAGAGAGATGGAAGACAGAAGGATCGAGTGGAATGGAAAGAGAGAAAAAGAGTAAAGACAAGAGGGAGTTGCCGCGATATTTTTTCACCGAGTAATTAGGTGCGCTGCATAAGAAATGGTATTTTAATGAATCGTACACTGGCGGTTTCGCGTCGCAATCGGTTCTGTGCGGCCAGTCAATCTTAACTCCGCGAAAATTAAACGGTGTTACGTAGATTATCATAAAAATAAAAAATAGAATCTATATTTCAAAGAGATTTTTTTCATTCTTGCAAGAAACTATACATTTGTGGAAGATTATAATAAGAAATATTTCTCATTGGCAACTTTATATCATTTTTACTGTTTATAATTATTATTTTAGAGTAATATTTTCACAAAATACAATATTGAAAGATTCGAACATTTTGCGAATTGCAAATTATAAAAAATAAGAGTAGTTAAACTGCAAAATGTAGAAATTTACACTTTTATAAATTATACAGTTTGAAGTTTTAGATTCACTAAAAAAGATAACAATTCTACGTTATCTTTTTCAAAGTTCTAAATTAATGATTAAGTCAATAAATTTTAAAAATTATATTATTTCAGGAATTTCCAGGGTGGAAATATTAAACATTATACGGTTAAAACTTTTTTTTAAACTGTACACTTTGTAAATCAAGAGTTGAATTATATTTGTATCCAGTAGTTTCAAATTGATAGTGGTTTTATTGTTGTTTATACATAGAAACTTGTTTTGGTTTTTTCTCTCTCTCTTGATATTCTCTTAAAATTATTATTTTAAAATCAAAAATATTTAAAATTTTCAAAGAATGAAAAAAAATTTGCTTCTTATCTTGAAACCTTTTAAACTCTTTAAAAAGCTTCAAAATATTATTTCGAAATCTACATTTTATTCAATATGCTTTGAAATCTTTTAAAATTTTAAAATTATTCTTGAAATTTGTTCCAAACTTTTTAATATCTTTCAAAATGGTTCAAATTTTTCCTTAAAAATACACTGGAAAATTAAAAAAGTTGCCTTAAAATCTTCTAGATTCTTTTTTGTCAATCTTGGAAATCTTCTGAAATGGATTGAAATCGATTACGTTGTTGATTTCTTAACAAAAAATATTATTGGATTTTCTTGATTAGCTTTATTAATTCAGTTCACATTCAAATGAAAAAACGAGAAAACTAGGAAAAGAGGCGAATAGGGCAAGGACTGTAAATCCTGTGATAAGTAAATAAAAATGTTGATAATTCATAGACTAAAGAGTATTTTAGTTTAAATAAACATTGAAGTTTATTTACAATACTTCAAAAATATTAGGTTACAAATCTGACAACTTTGCCTAATAAATAAAATTAATTTCCCAATTTAATTATTGATTTCGATCTACACAATTTTGAACTTAGACTGAACAAAGTGTATTTTTCGAACTTCGAAAGTACGAGGCTCTAAACTCAAGTTGTTTTGAATAAATAAAAAGAATTTGAAAATAATGGAACGTTTGTTTCTTGACTGAAAAATGTTTTTTGGTTGAAAATTCAACTTTTTTGTTGAAAAGTAATCTCTCTGGCTAGAAACTTGATATTTTTTATCTAAAAATGTAACTTTTTTGTTTCAAATTCAATTATTCTAATGAAAATTCAACAATATTATTAAAAAGTTATCGCTTCTGGTTGATAATGCAACTGTTTTTTCGAAAATTAATCTGGCTTGCTTTAGCATTTAACTAGCTGGTTGAAAACTCGTATTTTCTGGTTGAATTCAACTGTTTTTTGTTTTAAATTAATTTCTTTATGAAAGGAATTAACAAGTACATTTTTTAACGTTAAAAATGAATTTTGTTGTTAAAAATTTAACTGTTTCATTTTTTGGTTAAAAAATTTCACTTATAATGCAACTACTTGATCGAATTTTTAAATAATTTTTTGAAGACGGATTTTTTTAGTTAAAAATCCATCTATTTTGTTTAAAATTGATATATTGTGTTGAAAATTCCCTTTCTTCATGGTCAAAAATGTAATTCATTTATTCCATTTTTTTTCATTTATATTATTTAATTGAAAATTCACCTGCTAGGTTTGAAGTTGAACTGATATGTTAAATTTTAATTTTTTGGTTGAAGATTCATCATTTGAGGTAAAAAATTTGTTTTTTGTAACAAATTGAACTATTGTTTAAAAAAGGCGGTATTTCTCGGTGGAATTTAACTATTATCAATCTAAAGTTTGAAAATTTATCCTTTTTGTTTAAAACATCATCTTTTTTTGTTTTAAATGCAACAGTTGGGTTAAAAATGAATCTGTTTTAATTCGGGATTCAACTATTTCGTGGAAAATTTGAGTTTTTTCGTTACAAAATTCTTGGTTGAAAATTGATCTTTTTTAGTGTTGAATTAGTAATTTTTGTTTAAAAATTAACCACTTTTGGTCAAAATTTCATATTTTTTAGTTAAAAATGCAACTCTTTGATTAAACATATTTGGTTCTGGTTTAAGATTTTACTATTTTGTTGAAAATTTCATCTTTTCTGAGTTGAAAATTAATTTTTATAACTGATGATTCAATCATTCGATCTTTGGTTGAAAAATAATGTTTTTGAATTGAAAATTTAAGTTTTTGGTTGAAAATTCATGCATTTTGTAGGCTTTAAAGGGTTTCAAGTTGAATTAAATTTAGTACCTATATTAATTTTATTTAAAAGAATTTTTTATGAAAAATGCGTGATTTCAGCGCTTTTCGATGCCTATGAAGCGGGGATAAAACTCTACTTTTTACTTTCTAGGGAGTAAAAAGTACTTTTTACTCCGAGGTGAATAATGAACATTAAACATCTATGAGCTCCTATTTTACGATTATCAGCCCATTCACCGTAAAAACTGTAAGCAAATTTTAGTTTTCAGATAATAGAATTTTGCGATTATTTATGGAAAGTTACCATATATAACTGAACAAATTACCGTAAATTACCATAAATTACCGAAATTTTCATAAATTTATGGAAACTCATGGAAATTAAAAAAAAAATAATCTCTGGTAATTTATGGCAAGTTACCATATTTACCTGTGAAAATACCATAAATGACCGAAAATTTTCATAAATTTCTGGAAATTTATGGAAATGTACTGAAAACTGAAATGCACTGAGAACATACACTCGTCGAAAAAGCCCCTTTTCTCCTCCTAGGTGTATAAAATACTATGATTCTCCTATTTTTATGTAAAAGCCCCTTATTGGTTTCCAAATACACTCAACTTCCGATATAAGAATGGTTTCGGGCACGGTTTGCAGTGGCCTTGATCCTGAATCGGGAAAATCCAAATGCAAACAGGCAGGACCGCATGAACCATTTCTGTTGAATTTGGACGCATGACGCAACCTGATAAAACTAACGCGCTGAGAGTGCGATCCCTCGATCTGTTCGTCACGCTTAACTGAACATTGCCTCTCTTTGGGCCCCGCTGTTCCTCTCACCACTAAACTGCAAAGGCCATCAGTTCTAGAAATATCTTAAACCGGGGGTGCTTATATCGAGAGTTGAGTATATGTCTATTGGTTTGGATACTCACCTGAAAAAGTAAGCTATGTGAAGTTAGGTTGAACAAACAAAATTTTGAAAACAACGGAAAGCTTAACCGATGAACTTTTCTACTAATTAAAAATACCTGCTATAAATTAACACAAATGCATTATTTATATGTAAAAATTCATTCCACAATTCTATGAATTTTAATTATAAAAACCAGAAATCAACTTCCTTTCTTTGAATTATGCCATTCTTTCCGGCGATTAACTATTAAGACAACTTACTATCTCATAGAATAGCCAACAGGTGTACGAGGTCAGTGAGCATGAGCGGCTAATCGTTTATGCACAGTAGCTCTTTTCTCGACAATAAAATAGCGGCTTCTGCCTGTGTGGGCCCTTCTGTAATCATTATTTATATAACTTTTTTTATTTATATTTTCTATTATGCATGCAGTTGTTTGAAAAATAAGAAACTGAAATGCTGCTATATCAACTTTTCTGACATATGAAGGGTCGCTGGACAACAAGGTGTAAGTGCCAAATTTCGGAAATTCGTTTTTTGGCTCAAAATAATTGTTTTGTCCCGAGGGCTGAATAAATCCTCAATATGTGGTCCACCAGAAGTGGATTACTCCTGATTATGTCGGTTTATCCTGGATTACCTTTATATACAGAATTACTCCCGATTATCTAAGATTATTCTGGATTTCCAACCAAAAAGGATAAATTTTAAACCAAATTGTTGAATTTTCAACTCAAGGCGTTCATTTTTCTACAGAAAAAGACGAATCTTCAACAATATACGTGAATCTTCAACCAGATAGTTTAGTTTTCTACTAAGAATGATCAATTTCCTACCAAAAATAAAATAGTCAAATTTCCAGTTAAAAAATGAATCTTCAATCGCAAAAAACAACGAAATTTCTTGAAAAAAGTTGAATTTCCTGTTAACAAATTAATTTTAAACTAGAAAGGCACTAATTTCACAGCCACACACAAAAAAATCTTTTTTCGAGCCTGGAGGACAGACCATGTTTACTATATGTTTTTGGGGTCGCTGAATCCGAATCCGAGGTCCGAAAATCTTCAGAACGTCAGGGCTCTGACATAAACTCAAAAAACCCAAAAAAAAAAATATTTTTTTTGGTCTGGAGATCAGACCACGTTTACTATATGTTTTCGGGGTCACTGAATCCGAATTCGAGGCACAAAAGCCCCAGTACGTCATCGTTCTGACAAAACCCCAAAAAACCTCTTGAAAATTTTGTTCCGAGTCAAGGGGTCAGACCATGTTCATTATATGTTTTTGGGGTCGCTGAATCCGATTCCTGAGGATCCGACTCTCTGCATCGTAAAGCGCTTGCGTGCGCCTGCCATGACAACATCAAAGCCGTAATCCAGGGACTTAGCCGGATCACAGGCTCACTCCCCGTTGCCCGCCGTCACCGCGAGAAGGTGCCCTAGATGCAGACACACGTAAGTCGGATGAATGAATTTCATGAGTTTCTTCGAAAATCAAAACCCTGACGTGCTGGAGTTTCTGAAACTACGGATTCGGATTCAGCGACCCTAACAACATATAGTAAACATGGCCTGACCTCCAGAACCGAAAAAATTTTATTAGGTTTTTTTGAAGTTATGTCAGAACTCTGACGTGCGGGGTTTTCCGGACCTTATATTCGGAATCAGCGACCTCAAAAATATATACTAAACATGGTCTGAGCTCCAGACCCAAACAAATGTTTTTTATGAGAATTTTTGAGATTTTGTCGGAACCGTGACGTGCTGGGAGTTTTGAGACCTCGGATTCGGATTCAGCAACCCCAAAACTATATAGTAAACATGGTCTGACCTCCAGACCCGAAAAAATATTTTTTTGTGTGTGGCTGTTTTTTCGACAGAATAGTTTAATTTCTTACTGAAATACATTTCAGTTCAATTTTCAACCAATGATATGAGTTTTCAAGCGAGAAGATTTTCTATCAAAAAAGACAAATTATCAACCAAATAGAATTATCTTTTAACAAAATTGTTGATTTTTCAACCAAGTTGATGAACTTTAAACTAAATTGTTGAATTTTCAAAGAAAAAAGATAATCTTGCTACGAAAAATGAAATATTTAAATTTCCATTAATTAATATTAAAAAAAAAAATTTCAAGAATTATTTAAATATACATCCAGCAGATGAATTTTCTCACTAAACTGAAGAATTTTCATACAAGAAATAAGATTTCAATAAAAGTGTTGAATTTCTGACAAAGTAAATTACTTCTTAAACAAAAGAGATTAATTCTCAACGAAAAATGTGATGATTGAGATTTCAACAAAACAGATTTCAACTTTAAATAAAAAACAGTTCAATTAGAAAAAATACGAATTTTCAACATAATAGTGGATTCCTCAAATGAAAAACATATTTTTTAACGGAACTGTTTAATTTTTATACAAAGTACATTAATTTCTAACCAAAAAGTTAAATTTTCAACTCAAAAATATAAAATTTCAACCAAGTATCAAATACTTATACATTTTCAAAAGGAAAATTCATTTTTGTACAAAAATGGGCACGAATTTTCAATCAAAGAGATAAGTTTTCAACAGAAATAATGAATCTTTCATTGGAATAGTTCAATCTTTAGTTAAGGCAATTAATTTTCAAACAAAAAAAAAACGAATTTTCATGCAAAAAGATTATGTTTAGAGCAAGAACTTCAATTTTTTTTACAAAAAGACGAAATTTTAACAAAAAGCACGAGTTTCTAATCAAATAGTGGAATTTTCAACTAAAAAAGATAACTTTAAAATCGAAAATGGAATAGTTGAATTTTATTGTAAACAAATTCATTTTGAAATACAAAGAAACAAATTTTTAACAGAAGAGTTCAATTTTCCACTAAAATAGTTCAGTTTTCAGCCAAAAATATGTATTTTCAAGCAAAGAGGTTAATCTTTTACAAAAAATATGAATTTTTAACAAAATACACCAATTTTTAAGCAAGAATCTTAATTTTCCACAAAAAAAATGTCAACAAATACATGAATTCTGAACGAAGAAAGATTTTCACCAAAAATTAAATTGTTAAATTTTCAATTAAAAAAATTATTTCGTCATTACAAAAATCAACATTTAACAAAGCAGTTCAATTTCAAACCAAGTTGTTTAATTAAAAAAAAATATATAAATTTTATACTAGAAATTATATAGATAAATTTTTGGTTAGAAGAATAAATCATGAATTTACAACAAATAATTAAAACTTTCACGTCAGAAACACAAAATTCCCAGATAAAAATTGAGTTTTTAAATAAAAAATGAGTTTATAACAAAGTTGTTGAATTCCTTTAAAGTAGATTAATTTTCTAACAAACGGTTGCATTTTTAAGCAAAATGCATTGATTTCCAACTTGAAAGGAACCAAAGAAATCAATTTTCAACTAAAATTAGAACTGTTGTACAAATTTGTTTTCAATCATCTTTTGATAGGATTAGTATTTTTTGTTTTATTTGTGAAAATAACATTGACAGTAAGAAAAATCAAATTTTTGGAAAAACAATGCAAGGTACGAAAACAGATGACTGAACAAAAATGGTGCATTCGAAAAAGATTTACAAACTTGTAATCAATTTTTGTTGTAAGAATATATCTAAAATGACAAAATTAACTTTTTTGGAAAACGGCACAAGATGAAATAACATTTCAACTAATAAAATTTGTCGCCTAAATATATATAACACAAAACACAAAGTGCGCGATCAGAGTATTTTGGAGCGCGAAGCGCGATGACCAAATCGCGCGCCGTAAGTGCACTCAAACTTTTTTGTTTCTATCATACGCACCACAGAACCAAGCATGGAACGCAAGGTTCAAATGATTTCCAAATCAAATATCGAGCGCGAAGCGCGAGTGTCTGGATGAGCATGTGTTCCTTAAGGTCGATAGAACCTTAAGTAAATAAAGTTCATTTTCAGTCTAAAATTAAAACAAATTTAACAATCACATCATATGTAGATCAAGCGCGAAGCGTGAGATTCAACAGTCGCGCGCCCTAGGTGCGCTCAACTTATGAGTCGCATTTTTTTTGCTTATTTCACAGCGCTCTCTTCACGGTTCAACAGATCAGGATGATAACTCTGGACTTTTTTGTAAGCTTTTTTCAAAATTAAATGTTTTAAAGTTACACTACTAGAAATGTTTGGAAAATTTCGTCACATTTAAGATACTGAAGTAAATGAAACTTACGAAATTAGGTTGCTGAAAATGAAATTCAGTAACTTTTATGGAAAGTTTACGAAAGCTTTATTAATATTCAGAAAAGGTATCTGAAAATTACGAATAGTTTCCTAAAATTACAGAATGGTAACGAAAATATAAGTTATCGTAACCGAAATAAGTGCGCAGTTGCTAACTACGCACTCCTCGCTTCACGATCGCGTTCGAAGCAGTTGAGGTCATGGGCGGCAATGCACTGCAAAAGGTTGTCTTGAACTATAAAGATGCAGTAAACTCTTTTTTCCATTATTAAATGATCTCAAGCGTGAAAAGGATTTGAAATTTGCACGAGAAGAAGAAACTGAAAAATGTGTTAGTAACGCAAGTAAAGGCAAAAATCTAAAAGCTTGGTTGATAAGCGAATTATCTTTACAATGAAATAGTTTCAAGATACTGCCATCATCTGCCTCGAAAATGAACTTCAAAAGGGTACATCAGGACCGCCAGTGATTAGCAGCAGAAGCGTAAATTAATAATTAATCCAGGTTTAAAGTGAATGGTGAGTTCGCTGTTTACGTCAAATGACGCCCTCTTGTCTAAATAGGCTATGTACGTAATTTTGAGTCGTAAAACTATATTCGACTATATGTGACCAAAGATTCTATGTAAATGACTACCCTTGAAATTTTCTTGAAATATTTAGTTACTGTAACTGAAAATTACTGAATTATAACATAATTTTCTGAAACATGAGACTGAAGCTTTATGCAGTCACCGTTGCTGAAATTTCCGTTTCTGTTTAGGAAAAGTTAGAAACGGTTTCTACATGAAACATTAGTGACGCGTCTCTGAAAATTCCTACAGAAATTCCCAACTGTGTAGACAGTTTTTTGTGTCTCCTGTAAGATTCGTGTTTTGGCACTTACGCCCTTTCACACGACGACCCTCCATATGTGTATTAAATAAAAAAATTTCTACCTGGACTTGGATAAATTTTGCAATCTCTGATGGGAGTGATTTGCGAAAGTGGTATTGCAAAATAGGCTTGCAGGCCTTCCTCTCCATTGGCGGATTGAAATATTTCACGAATTCGCAATTTCCTTCCGCGACGCCGCGCCGCGTCGACTTATTGCGAGTTTCTCCTTTCATATGTAGAGGCTATAAGTGATTCGTTCTAATTGAATTCCATATTAAAATATTTATATTTTTATAGAACATACATAAATCAGTTTTTGTAATCTAGTTTGAAATATTTTTCTTCGCTCTCACTTTCAGTCTATTGAAAGTGTATACATTATGCAAATTAATATTAATATTATTAATAATATGCATATCGATGCATAACAATTTTAATTTCTTTTTGTGAATATCAAACATATAAATAGAATCATTAAATGTATTTCTTCTTTATGAATTTTCTATCCTTGTGATGATTAAATCCCTGGTGGAAATATATTTTCACAATGATATACAATGAATTACAATAAATTCAAACAATGTGAAAAGTGTAATTTTTCGTATAAATTTAATGTTACGAATTCTAGAAAAAAACTTCTAGTTTCTAGTGAAATTATTTTGGCAACTTTCTACAATTTATATAGTTTTTTTTTTGAAACAATAGAAAATTCCAATTATGATTCTACTAGAAACTGGCTATAAGTTGTTGCTAGAATTCAATCGCTTTTAACAAATTTGGGAATTAATTACAAATTTTCATAAAGTACTACACTTCTCGCATATTGTACTTTATTCTTATCTATTTTATTTCATTTTACAATATATTGTCACCAGAGTATCTTCATTTTTTGATGAAATAAAATACACTAAATCCTTCTTATAATGTCTTGTATAACACAATCATATTCAGCAAACAAAAAAAAATCAAAATTTTTCTCACTGAAATTTCCTAAAATTTAGGGCGTTATGATGGATTGCGCATTTCGATTTCCCTGATTTTGACCGTAATTTTATATTCAGAAACTCAAGAAACTTCTAGTAGCAGCTTTAAGGAAAATCCCTGATAGAAATATATTTTCACAATAAAAAATACGATAAATTACAAGCCTCGAAATATTTTTAAATACCTTGAAATATCTTAAAATACTTTGAAATATCCTGAAGTAACTTAAAATATCTTGGGGCTGAAGTACCTTAAAATATTCTAAAATACATTGAAATATCTTAAGGCGCGAGAATCATTCTGAAGTAAATAAAATATCCTTAAGCACCTTGAAATATCCTGAAGTAACAAAATATCTTCAGGCCTGTTGAATATCCTAAAATACTTTGAAATATCCTGAAGTACCTGGAAATCTCCTGGAGTACCTAGAAATATCTGGAATTATCTTCAAATATCCTGAAGTAACAAAAAATATCTTGAGGGTTGTGAAATATCCCAAGTTACGTAACATATCAAGAAGTACTTGGAAATTTCCTGAAGAACCTTGGAATACACTAAAGCACTAAAATATTTTGAGGCCTTTCATATATCCTACATTACTTAAAATATCTTATATTACTATATTACTTATACTTATACATCAAGTCAAATGTTTCAGAAAAAACTCGACTTTTTTCCTGAAAAGATGCATTTTTTTTTTCTTAAAAAGATGATTTGTAAACCAAATTGTTGAACCTTCGAGTAAACGAGACTAATTTTCAACAAAATAGTTCAACCCTTAACCAAATTGAATTTTCTAAGTCAGGAAGACGAATTTTCGAGAAAGCAGTTGAATTTACAATTTAAAAGAAAACAATAATTCCTAACGAAAAACATAATATTTGATATCAACCAAAAGAGGGTCTTCTATCAAATCAGAAACAGTTTAATTTAGCCATAGAGGAGAATATATATTTTAATTTTGAAGAAAAAACAGTTGAATTAAACCAAAAAAGTTTACATTTTCAACAAAATAGCTGAACCCTCAACCAAAAAAGTTAAAATTTATACCAAATGGATGAATTTTTGGGGTCGAAGCAGGCCAATGCCCGGAAGTCACATTGCGGGAAATCAAATGGTGGCAAGTCACATTGCGACAAGTCACATTCGCAGCAAGTCACATTCGTGGCCACAAATGTGACCTGAAAAAAATTATCACAAAAATAGATGTATTGAATGGAGATCTAAAACTTCTATTCAAACAATTTCTTAAAACAATCAACAACTTTGAAAATAATTAAGAAAAAGAATGGGTTTTCGGGCAATTTTGGTAGAATTGATAACAATGTTTTGTTTTGATCAGAACCCAATTTAACACTGTTGCTTGTTAGTAAAAGAGACACCCAGTTAAATGACTCCATTGTCTTTCAATGTCTGAAATTTATTTTAATGTTTATATGTTTATTTAATTAAACAGAAATTGCTTTATCATATTCTTACCCAATGTTAATATTATTGCAAAATATAAAATTATTTACTTACGTTACATGTGCAATGTGACTTGCCGCAATGTGACTGGCTGCAAAATGTCTTGCCGTAATGTGACGTTGTCTTGAACTTTGCAATTAATGGAAAATGAGAGCCGAATTTTTCCAATTTTGTGTAAACTTCAAATTTTTCCGAGTAAGAGATGCAGCAATGTGACTTGCCGCACACTTACAAATTCTTTGTTCTCTATAAATTTTCCCGAATGAGAAATGCCGCAATGTGACTTGTTGCATTTTTGCCAAATTCGTGTGGACTTCACATTTTTCCGAATGAGAGATGATGGAGTGTGACTTGCCGCAATGTGACTTTCTGCAAATTTGACTCGCCGCATTTTTGCCAATTTTGTGAAAACTTCAAATTTTTCCGAATGAGAGATGTTGCAGTTTAACTTGCCGCAATGTGACTTTCCGCGAAAGTGAAATGCCGCGAATGTTACTCGCCGCATTTTTGCTAATTTTGTGAAAACTTTACATTTTTCCGGATGAGAGATGCGGCAACGAGACTTGCCGCAAATGTGAGTTGCCGCACTTTTACCAATTTGTTTTGTTCTATAAATTCTTCTGAATATGAAATGCCGCAATGTGACTTGCAGCAAATGTAATTTGAACAGGGTTGGCATGATCTGGACCCAAATTTACAACGAAGATAAATTTTCCATTCAACAGAGAATTGCCTTTTCAAGACAAATAAAAGGCGAGTTCTCTACAAAATAGTTCAATTTCCAACTCAAAAATATGAGATACTTGAGGTACTTTAAAATATCCTGATGTACGCTCAAATATCCTGAAGAACCTTAAAATATCCTAAAGTAATTTAAAATATCTTGAAGCATATTTTAAGTATCTCGAGATTATTTGTAATACCCTGAAAAATTTCTAAATATCCTAAAAAACGTTAAATGCCCCACATCACGTGAAATATCCTAAAATACGTGAAATATGCTGAAGTACGTGAAATATCCTGAAGTATGTGAAATATCTTGAAGTACAATGTAAAAACTAGAGATCTCTTTTTTTACGGTATCATTGTTTAGGGGTCCTGTTTTTGAATAGGAGAACTTCGTACTGTTATTTTCAATGTAAAACAAATGAATCTGGGTTCCCACCAGCGGTCTCATTTCACTACCGCTCGAGACTGTTTTTTCTGAGTCTTATTTGATACGTGAAATTAGCCCTAAAATAAGACTTTTTTTCACAGTGTACGTGACATACCTTGAAGTCCGTGAAATATCCTGATATACGTTAATTATCCTACATTGGAACATCTTGAGGCAGCTTGAAATATCCTGACAAACCTTGAAATATATCATTAAATATTCTAAAGCGCCTGAAATATCTTGAAGAACCTTCAAATATCATGAAGTACTTCGAAATATTCTGAATACCTTTGAAATGTCATGAACTACCTTGAAATATTCTAAATTACATGAAATACACTGAAGTGGCTGAAATATCCTGAAGTGCATGAAATATCCAACGTAATTAAAACATCCTGAAGTACATAAATCCAAGAATACTAGCATATCTTAAAATACAGTGACATATCCTGAAGCATCTTGAAATATTCTGAAATACCTGGAATACCTTGAAGAACCTTCAAATATCATGAAGGACTTTAAAATATTCTGAATACCTTTAAAATATAATGAACTATACCTTGAAATATTCAAATTACATGAAATATGCTGAAGTAATTGAAATATCCGGAAGTACATATATCCGATCAGAGTACTAACATATCTTAAAATACCTTGACATATCCTGAAGCATCTTGACATATTCTGAAATACCTGAAATATCTTGAAGAACCTTCAAATATCATAAAGAAATTAGACATATTCTGAATACCTTTGGAATATCATGAACTAACTTGAAATATTCTAAATTACATGAAATACACTGAAGTAGCTGAAATATCCTGAAGTACATGAAATATCCAAAGTAATTGAAATACCCTGAAGTACATATATCCGATCAGTGTAGTAACATATCTTAAAATACCTTGACATATCCTGAAGCATCTTGAAATAATCTGGAATACCTGAAATATCTTGAAGAACCTTCAAATATCATGAAGGACTTTAAAATATTCTGAATACCTTTAAAATATCATGAAATATACCTTGACATATTCTCAATTAGATGAAATATACTGAAGTAGCTGAAATATCCCGAAGTACATGAAATATCCAAAGTAATTGAAATACCCTAAAGTACATATATCCGATCAGAGTACTAACATATCTTAAAATACGTTGACATATCCTGAAGCATCTTGAAATATTCTGGAATACTTGAAATATCTTGAAGTACCTTCAAATATCACGAAGAACTTCGACATATTCTGCATACCTTCGAAATATCATGCTGAACTAACTTGAAATATTCTAAATTACATGAAATACACTGAAGTAGCTGAAATATCCTGAAGTACATGAAATATCCAAAGTAATTGAAATATCTTGAAATACATAAATCCGAGAATACTAACATATCTCAAAATACAGTGACATATCCTGAAGCATCTTGAAATATTCTGAAATACTTGAAATATCTTGAAGTTCATGAAATACCACTTGGATTACCTTGATCATTCAAGTTGTCAACCCTTCGGATCCGCATAAAGAATCTACAATAATCAATATAAATCCTTTGGAATGAAAGAAACATACACTTTGCGTAACTTGAAGCTAGAATCTGAATCTTTATAATGAGTCACAAGATAATGAACACACATTTGAACAATGTAACTCCTGATTCCGTTGGCCTGCGTAATTATATACAGGACCTCGTCACCAGGTTGCATGCATGGGTGAATATAACATATATACCATATAGCCTATAGCATATAGCATACGAGTACCTATACCTAGGCATACGTGCACATACTCGAGTCGAGGAGGCATCCTTGTCGTTCCTCGATGGTTTACGCACGAGATTTCGCGTCCGATACCAAGCGAGTAATTCTCGGAATGCTTGCTCACATGCAAACGTGCGCCACGCCGAGGTGGTTATATTATATCGGCAGGAGGCAGAGGCACCTACTCCTCAAGTGAACAACGCAAAAGGGGTAATTTGTGTTTAATTATTTAAATAAATGTAGAGTATGGCGGCGACGTTCGTTACCAGGCAAATGAGTGAAACGGTAACACGCAAGCCAACCGAGAGCCTCTTTGTACTTCACGTTCAAGTCGGCCTATTAACATCGCTCATGATCATACAGATAGCACATTTTTCTTGGAAACGCTCGTGCTAAACTTATATTTCCACTGTGCCGTTTCCTCTTCAATAAATCGCTTCCAATTTCAAAAATTTCCAATGTGAATGTTAGTAACTTCGAATTCTACGTTGGCAATTGGAAAGAGGGATTCATCTGCTCTGAGAAAAAAACTGATACTGGCTGACTAGGACAGGGGTCGACCACTCTGATTTTCCTGGTACACTCACTAAATATTTCCATATATTCTTTCAATATTCCCAGATATTTTTGATATTCTTGATATTCCCAAATATTCCCTTATATTCCTGCATAGTCCCAAATATACCGAAGTATTCCTAGATTCCCCGATTCCTTCCCTTCCATTCACCGCTTGTATTTGTATAGCTTCTTATTTGGTGCCTTGGCAATTTTAATGAAATTATTATAAATTGCACATAAATTGAATAATAATTCACTTGTAATTTGTACAAGCTTAGAAGTTATGGACTTCGAATAACTTATTTTAGATTGTTAGTTTAAAATACTTGAAATTCAAATGTTTTTAAGTTTTGCTATATATTATTACTTAAATTTCAAAACTGTTTATTGTTTTATTATGACCGATTATGACGTGGAATTTTCAGTTTCTCTTATTTGATATTAAAAAGCCGATGTATTCTAAAAAAAAACATGTGATAGTTGATATTTAAACCAAGGAAAGATTTTCATTTCAAATCTAAAACAGTTGAATTGAAAAAATGATGAAATTTGTACCAAAAGAGATAAACTTTCAAATCCAAGAAAGATTTTCCAGACAATAAAGAAAAAAAAAAACCTTCATGCAAAATGTTGAATTTTCAAGCCAGAAAGATTTTTACTTTTTGATAAATTTTCAACCAAATAGATGAATTCTCAACTAAAATTATGCATCTTTATTCTTTATACAGAAAAAAATGAATTTTTGAGAGAGAAGTTCAACTATTAACGAAGAAGTTGATTTTTCAACCTAAGAAGATTGATTCTCAACAAAAAATGTAATAGTAGATATTTTAACAAAAGAATATTTCAATTTTAGATCAGAAGCAGTTAAATTTAACCAAAAATACGAATTTTCAACAAAATACGTCAATCCTCAACTAAAACAGATTAATTTTAAACCAAATAGTTGCATTAAAAAAAACGGATATTCTAACAAAAAGAAAGAATTTTCGATAAAATACATCAATTAATTTTCAACCAAATAGTTGAATTTCCAACTAACAAGATAAATTTTTCGCAAAAAATTTAAAAGTACAATTTTCAGTAAAAAACTTTTTTTGCCCTGAAAAAGAATTTTCAATCAGCCTTCGAGTCTAAAATAAGAATTTCCTACACAAGAGTTAAATTTTTGATCCGAAAAGTGGATTTTTAACGAGAAAATTAATTTTTAACGAGAAAGTTAATTTTTGACCTAAACAGATCAATTTCTAACCAAACAGTTACATTTTTAACAAAAATAGATCAAATTTCTACAAAAAGAGAAGAATGTGAAATCCAAAAATGCGAATGTTCCACAAAATAGTTGAATTTTCAACCAAACAGAAATTTTTCAGTCAAGAAAGAAAAAAATTGGAATCACATTGTGGAACTTTCAAGCCAAAAAGACTGAATGAACTTTCAGCCAAAAATAGTTAGATTTTCTTATTGGGTTCTAATAATTCATTTCGCATTTAAATAAAACCCGGAAAAAAGGAGAACATTTGTGAAATATGCGATAAGTAAAAAGAAATTTCGTTAATTTATAGACTAAAGAATAAAAGTAATAGAATACACAAAGTGTGTCGGACTATGCAACATTTTAGGCATTGAAGATATTATAAAATTGTGCTAACTTGTACTAAAATTGTAGCTAATTACTTTATAATACTAACCCATTTACTTTTTCGAATAAATTTCATTAAGCTTCTACGTCTATTTGATTAACAGAATTCATATTTTATTTATAATTTCATTCCCTATGTTTATAAAATCTTAGCAAGATTTGAAGAGGGAGGGAGAGGACAGCTCATCTCAAGGTATCTTACATAGGGGGATAGGGGGGGGGGGGGAAAAAATTTGAGAGAAGCACCTTACATGAATTGTGGATGAACCCATATTTATTTGTTCATTCATTCATTATTATTTCGTGAATTTATGATTATTTGTGGATCTCCGGTCAGTAAGGGTACGTGGGTTAGCGTTTGCAGATGATAAGGTTGTTACAGCAGAGTCAATCAAAGATTTGCAAAGAATGTTGAGCAAACTGAATATTAGCATGAAGAACATGGGCCTCAAAATTAAGGCGCATAAAACAAAAATTATGGTGTTTTGAAGGAAGGGTGAGAATATATGTAATTTAATATACATGATTTAAATATATTCCGGAATATTGTCTCATATTCCCAAATATTCTTACATATTCTCTCATATTCCTACATATTCCTACATATTAATTTAATATACATGATTTAAATATATTCCGGAATATTGTCTCATATTCCCAAATATTCTTACATATTCTCTCATATTCCTACATATTCCCTCATATCCCTGCATATTCCCTTATATCTCTACATATTCTCATATTCTTCATATTCTTTGTATTCCCAAATATTCCGATATATTTTGTATATTCTCGAATATTCTTTAGGGAATATATTCCTGGTAGACGAAAAATCTGAGTGGTCGACACCTCGGTACGGAATTGATTTGATTTTTGCACCAACATGAACCTGAGGTCTCAAAGACCGCTGTATATAGGCATGGTGTGGTCTGTGAGACCGCACGTCCATACGTCCATACCAATTCGTCACTGTTCGCTCAAACGAGGGATAATCGAGACGTACACTTTTTCTGGGACGAACGCGTTCTGTGCTCTGGGGTACCCGCATCGATCTCAAGTTTGTTTGAGTGTCACATCTTGTGTTTTGAATACCATGGAGCAAATTGCAACAGAAATATAACATTGTGACGCTACCGTTGGTGTGCGGTCTCGCGGACCGCCAATGAGATTTTAATTGATATTACTGGCCAATTACGCTCAGGAACACACTTTACCCACCTCTCTTGCAAAAGCAGAACTAAAGCTAAAGCTACTAACAACAGCAGTCTCCAGAAAGGTCACAAATCAAAACCATAGTGCGGTCTGTGAGACTGCACGTCGATACTTAAAAACTTTAACCCGTGTCCTTGGTTCGTTAGAAAGATTACTAGGCTAAACTAGTTAAACGAACTAGAGAAACTTTTTCTTAATTTACTAGTGAAACTGATATTTTCAAGTACTTTTTACGGTTATCTTAACCGTCTAGCATTGTACTTTTAACAAATAAAAAATGGTACCGTCGAACGAGGTAAATTCGGACATGTGGGGTAAATTCGGAAATGTGGGGTAAGTTCGGACACACCTAAATTTCCTCAATTCATAGGATAAATTAGTTAAAAGTGTTCCAAGTATCTGAAATCAGTTCAAGCCTTAACTGGTTCAAGATTCTGGTGAAAACTACCCACCTTGAATAATTTAAACTATCAATTTAGTTATGTCCAAATTGACCCCACATGCTCGAAATTACCCCGTTTGACGGTAATTTGAACTAGAATTTTTTTTTGTGAAATCATCCTGATTTTAAAATTTAGTTTAAACACAAATGTGTCCAACTTAACTACTCTCAAATATTAAACCTAAGTGAGGTAAACGGCAATTTCAAACTTTTCCCTTAATCCTATACTTGAAGTATATTGAAATAGTATAGCTAAAATGTAGCTCAAGTATAGCTGAAGTCTAAGTTAAGTATTGATGAAGTACAGCTAATGTATATATGAAGTATATGATATACTTCATCTATACTTAAGTATATCTGAAGTGTAGGATATACTTAATCTATACTTGAGTATGGCTAAGGTATCGCATACAATATGATTCAGAATGATCCATTTCTTTTTTATGAATTCAACTCAACTCCCGATATAAGAACGTCCGGTTTACAATACTGCTGGAATTGATGTCCTTGGCAGTTTCGTCATGAGGGGAGCTGCCAGACCGGGAGAGAGGCGGTGCTCAGTCGAGAGTGATGAGCATCATGAGGGCCGCACTCTTCGCGCATTAGTTGTACCAGGTTGCGTCATGCGACCGTATGCAACAGAAATGGTCTATGCGACCCTGCTTGTTTACGTTTTCATTCCTTCGATTGTGAATCAAGACCACTGTAAATCATGCCCGCAACCATTCGTTCATCATGAGTTGGGTGTAAATGGATGTTTCTTCCATAAAATTTCATGAAAATTTCATTCAAACAAATGTTGTTTGCACTGAAATAAATGTACAATTGAGACAAATATTTCAAAATTTTTATTTAAAAAAATACTTATTTCAACGAAATATAAATCTATTTATTTCAAAAACGTATTTTTTGTTGTAAAAAAAATATTTGTTCGAATTAATCAATTGAATATTGTTTATTTAAATGACGATTTCTTCCAATGGAATATATCAATATCTAGTTTATAAACTGTTTTATCTTGATTAATAATTATTTAGCTGGAAAAAATATATTTTTTTATTTACAGATATATTTTTTTCTTTGGAATCGTAAACAGCACCTAAGAAATATAATAATCTGAAAAAATGTGGAAGCGTTAAAGAACCATCCTAATCGAACTTTTTAGCAGAAATACTTAATTCTCAACAAAGCAGATTAATTTTTATCCAAAAACATGAATGTTTAACTAAGAAGATTAATTTTTGCTATAGAAGATGAATGTTTAACATAATAGATGAGAATTTATTTATAATTAAAAGCGATTAATTTGCAATCAAAAATTAGTTACGTTTTTAATGAAAAAATTAATTTTTGACGCAAAGAAACAAATTTTCAACAAAATAGTTAATTTTCCAACCAAAGGTATGAATTTTCAACTAAAATCATGCATTCCCAATGAAAAAATGAAATTTCAACAAAGTAGTCCAATCAAGTAGTTCAAATTTCAACCAAAAAGATTAATTTTCTTCCAAAGAAGGATAATTTTTAACAAAACACATGAATGTTCAACAAAATAGTTGAGTTTTTAACCAAAAAGATAATTCTTCAGGCAGGAATCTTGATTTTTCACCAAGAAAAATAAAATTTTAACAAAATAGGTGCATTTTTTAACTAAAAAAGACATATTTTCACCTAAAATGATATTAGTTTATTATTTAGTAAAAAATTAATTTTGCTTGAAAAAGAAAATTTTTTTTTAACAATATAGCTGAATTTTCAACCAAAGAAATTATCTGTCTACAAAAATAGTTCAATTTTCACCCCTTAGAGACAGTTTTCCAATGAAACAGTTGCAATTTCAACGAAAAAGATGACTCTTTAACAAAATTGTTGCATTTTCTACAAACTGCATCAATTTTTACTAAATATTCTGAATTTTCAACGAGAATCACGAATTTTCGACGAAGGGGATTAATTTTATGACGAATTTCTAACCCAATATATAAATTTGTATTTAAAAGAGACAAATTTTGAACTAAAAATAGAATAGTTATAGCTGCAGTTATAAAAATTAATTTAAAAAAAAAAAAAAAAAATTTCAAAAAAATATGTTTGAAAACTATGATCTGCATTAGAACTTCATTGCTTTGATTATCTAAATAATTACGAATTACCTGCAGTACAAGTGGATTGCCCTGGATTATAAGTGGGTTGATCTGGATTATATATGGATCTCTTAAATTACCTGAATTAATACAAATTATTTGGATTACAACTGGATTACTCTTAAATATGGCGGATTAAAAGTGGATTGCATCGGATTAGAACTGGAATACAAGTGGAAGGTGTTGCGCAAAGACCATGAAATTTCCCATCGATTTAACATGGGAAAAAGTCAGGTTTTTGTAAATCTAATAATTAAGCGCGATAATATGTTACAAATAATTCCGTGTTTTAGCATATTGTTTAGAATTTGTCAGAGAATAAGAATCAATCATAAATTTCGAGGTTGAATAATTTTAAGCCACTCTTATGGGTCCCCAAAGAAAACCCCATAAGTGACAAATATGAATTTTACGTAATATTGCAGTATATTAACGCTTTTTAGAAGTTTTTCTACATAAATAATCATTGATCAGAGAATTACGAATACCCAGTCATTTTTTAACTAATATTCAATTGTTTAAACAATTTAAATTTGTCTAAGTATTTGTTTTTTTTCAGCTAACTCGCGAAATAAACGTATTTTCTAGACATTATGAGTTATTTAATCAATAACAACAAGAAAATAATTTTTGTAACTAATTTTACAAATATTTAAATAATACGTATATATTCAAGTATATATTGTACCTAAAAAAAGCAGGAGAAACATTTTCTCACTAAATTTTCGACAAATTTTAATATTTTTAAGTACTAATTTGTTTATCATGAATACTCGTAGCTGTTTGAATAAATTCAAATTTCTTAGACAATTTTTTTGTTAACTTTTTTTTGTTGCTATTTATCAAAAGATTGACATATTTTTATGTTTTACTTTGCTTTTTAAGAATACTCTTAAATGTTTAAGCAAATGAAAATTGTTTAAAGAATTGAATATTAGTTAACAACTGACCGGGTATTCTTAAATTACTGATTAATGATTATTTATGTAAAAAACGTTTAAAAAGCCCCAATAAACCGCAATATTACGTAAAATTCACATTTGTCACTTATGGGGTTTTCATTGAGGACCCATAAGAGTGACTTAAAATTATTCAACATCAAAATTTATGATTCATTTTTATTCTCTGACAAATTCTGAACAATATGCTGAAACACGGAATTATTTGTAACATATTATCGCGCTTAGATATTAGATTTACAAAAACCTGACTTTTTCCCATGTTAAATCAATGGGAAACTTGATGGTCTTTGCGCGACCCCTAAATATTAACCGATTTTGCTCAAATTTGGAGAAGATTTTTTTCCTGGGCATTCAAACAAAACTGGGAGATGAAAGCAGAGAAATTCGAAAAGTGAAAAATAAGGGCCACCTTAATGTGAATTGCACCGGATAACACGGGATTACTCTCATTATTTTTCACTGATTTCTTATTCAGGATTATTTCGAATCAATAAAAGAATCAACCGGAAGACTGTTATATTTTGTTTGAGCATTCACTGGCAATTGGCAATTTTTCGAGGAAACATGCAAGATATGAAAATTTCCTTCATAAAAGAAATTTCTAGAAGGTGAATAAAATCCGAAATTTAAAAATAGAACGAAGAAGTATCTTCCTGTATGAAATGGAACCGAATTTCGGCCTTCCATCAAGGACACTCTTGACACCGAGAAAGTGTCGATGAGATTTGCATAGGAATTTCATTGGCTGGCAGGAACGTATTCTGACGTTCAAATGTTTTGATTGGGCTAAATGCATACTCATAGTATTCAGTACCTGACACTGATTTAACATGCACAATACACCTCGAACCATACACAAATACCACCCAGCTGATTATGCAAATGCTATTGAAAGTCGTTTCCTAATGTCGTTACGTGACAAAGCTTTGTGATTCCTTAGGTAAATGAACCTTAATTTGCATAGAAATAACTCGACATTAAAGAAAGGAACAATATCCTATCTAAACAATCAGTCAAAATAGGCGCCTTGTGCCTACAAAAATGTCTTTCGTAGTCTATTCAGACGTAAATAAGTCGTTGAAAACTCCCCCTCCCATACCTTCCCACCCCTACTCACCCTACATTCTCACCCCTACTCACCCTACATTCCCATACTTCCGTTCTTCACCCCTACTTCCTGTCACCACACTTCAGCCATCGCTACCCCATCCTTCCTCCACTTCTGCCTTATTTACTTCTCCCTCTCCTCACTTACTCCTATATTTTTCTTCAACTCCCCTACTTTTCCTCCTCTCATTTCCTACCATTTCTCCTACTTCCCCTACACTAATTTTCCCTCACGTCTTCTTCCTACATTTCCCCTTACGTCCCCTAGTTACCTCCCTATACTTCCCTTTGTTTCCGTTAACTTCTCAACTTACTCTACTTTCGCTTCCCTCTTCTCCCCTACTCCCCCTCCCCAATCCTTAACCTTCACTTCCCCACCCTTCTCCAATTTCTTTATCTACTTTTCCCTCTCTTTACTTACTGCCTCATTTCCCTTAAACTCCCTTACTCACCCTCTTCTCATTTCCCAATGGTTCTTCTATTTCCCCTACACTCATTCCCTCTCACGTCCCCTACTTCTTCCTTCATTTCCTCTTGCTCCCATACTTACGCCCCGTTAATTTTCTTACCTGTTTAACTTACTCTACTTCCACTCCTCTCTTCTCCTCTACTTCCCCTCACCACACTTTAAACTTCACTTCCCAACCTTTTCCCAACTTCTGGCTCACCTACTTCTTGCTCTCCACCTTACTCCCTCATGGTCCCTCAATTTTACTACTTATTTTAATTTCAATAATGCCTTAGGTGACGTCCATAAACTACGTTACCAATTTTCGTCTATCCCCCCCCCC
>CAKNXH010001504.1:300261-336741 GCA_932178445.1 Andricus quercusramuli | reverse complement strand
CACACACACACACACAAAGGGAATGTAGTTCGAAATTCTCGAAAAATATAGAAAGTAGGGTGATTTTGTTTACAAAAATATGGGAATAAATACTTTCAAATAAAACTCATATAAATACCATATTAAAATTAATGTAACACTTTCAATTGCTACAATTTCAATTCGGAATATATTGCATTTTGAACAAAATAGTTGAATTTTCAACCAAAACAGGTTTTCTACCAAACGAGATTTATTGTCAATCGAAAAATACGAATCTTCAACAACAACAAATAATAGTTTTTATTAAAACAAACGAATTTTTTCGAAGGTAGTAGAATTAAAAACAAAATTGATTTCCAACCAAGAGAGAAGAATTTTCGACCAGGAAGGATGATTCTTCTACAATAAATGATGAATTGTATTCCAAAAGGACAAATTTTTCACAAAATAGTTGAATGTTTAACTCACAAATATGCATTTTCAATCAAATATTTGAATCGTCAAAAAAATAATAATAAAATTCAACCAAAAGTCGTTGAATTTTCGAGCCGAGAAGACGAATTTTTGAGAAGACAGTTGAATTTTCAACCCAAAAAGTGGAATTTACAAGAAAAAAAAAAATTCATTTTATAATTAATTTTAATGGTAATTAATTAATGTTCTATCAAATAACACTATTGTTTACAAACAAAAATTCATCCATTTCTACCAAAAATGTTGAATTTTGAAGCCAAAAGGACAATTTTTTTACAAAACAGTTGATTTTTTAATTAAAAAATTTGATTCCATACCAAAAATTAATTTAATACCAAATAGTTAGATTGTTACAAAAATAGTTTGATTTTTTATCAAGTTATTGAATTTTCGAGAGAAAAAGACGAACTTTCTACAAAACATATATAATTTACAACCAATAAGATATATTTTTGAACAAAAAAGAAGAATTTTCAACAAAATATATGAATTTGTACTAGTGAAGATCAATTTTAAATTAAATATACCAATCTTCAACAAAAAATGAAATAGTTACATTTTCGACTACCTTGATGAATCTTTAACTTGAAAGTATGGCTGTCGAACCAAAAGTTGAAGTTTTAGCAAAATAATAAAATTTTCCACCAAATACCAGAACTTTTAACCAAACGAGATGATTTCCGAACAAAAAAAATATAATAGCAGACATATCAATCAGAAGTGGTTGAATTTTCTTATTGGGTGCTATTAAGATAAAGATAAAGCGAGAAAAAGGGGAAAAAGGGTAAGTTTTTTCAAAACAGGGAAAAAATATAAATTCTTTAAAAAATTGGTAAAGAGGGGCTATCTTTCGCCAAATTCGCAAACTTTGCTCAAATTTATCATCAGAAAACTCTTCATCTTCCCCTGCTGACAACTGTAGTTTTTGGCGTGACCCCCAACCCCCCTCAAATTGGTAACGTAATTTATGGACGGCCCCTCAGGGGGCCTGCATAAATTACGTAAAGTCTTTTGGGTTGAGATCTTTCATCGAAGGAGGGGGGGGGGGGAGTACGTGGTGAAAATAATTGCTTACGTAAGATATTTTTACGTCTGTGAATCACTGAAAAACGAAATATTAATAATGTGGTAGAAAATTCAAATATCCAGTCGAAAGATGAACTGCTTTGTTAAAAATTCATTCATTTGTTCAAGTCAATCGTTTTAGCTAAAAATGTATTTCTTTAGCCAAAAATTTAACAATTTTATTGAAAATTTGTTATTTTCTCTGGTTGAAAATTCAACTATTTCATTTTTTGTGAAAATGTATCTTTTTCAATGGAAAATTCGACTGTTTGGTTAAAAATTCCTTTTTTTGTCGAAAGTTTATCCTCTTGCTCGAAAATTCAATTATTTGGTTAGAAATGTATGTACTTTGTATAAAATTCTTTTTTTTGTAAAATATGATCCTCCTGGTTGACAATTAATATTTTCAATTAAAAATTTAACTAATTTAGATTACATACGACTGTTTTTATTTAAAACTATAATACTTTTTAGTTGAAATATTAAGTGTGATATTCTTTGTTAAACATTCATTTCTTTAGTTTGGATATTCAACCACTTCGTTAAAAATTAATTTTTTTCATAATTTAAAAATTTGTTTGAAAATTAACTTTTTCATAGACATTTCATATTTCTGGGTCGCGAATCCGACTTTTTCGCAGAAAACTTGTAGTGTTCATTGAAAAATTCAACACATTAGGAAAAAATACAACTGTTTGGTAGAAAATTTCACTATTTTGTAAAATATATATTATTTTTAAAGTTAATTTTTCAAAATAAAAATTGAACTATTGCATTTTTGGTGGAAAATTGATCTTTTTTAGTTTTAAAATTCAACTATTTGGTAAAAAATGTATGCAGTTTATTTAACCTTGTTCTTTTTTGGTGGAAACTTAATCTTCTCGGTAGAAAATTCAAGTAATTGGTCAAAAATTTGTTTCTTTTGTTGAGAATTCGGTTTTTGTTTTGTTTAAAATCATTTTTCTTGGTTAAAAATTCGTCTATTTAGTGACAAATTAATCTCATTGGTTAAAAGTGAATCTCTTCATTTGAAAATACAACTAATTAATTGCAACTTTAACCGCTTTGTAGAAAGCTCATCTTTTTGACTTGAAAATTCCAAATTCTGGATGAAATTCTTTTTTTATTGACTGGAAGATATTTTTTGATCGGAAATTTCACTCTTGTTGAGAATTCTCTTTTCATTTAAAAATTCGTCTCCTTTGTTATAAATTTCATCTTCTTTGGTCAAAAATGCAATCCTTTTTTTTTTTGTTCAATTCAACTTTTTTCGCTTTGTTTTATTTTCACGAATTCTATACATTAATCTTCCATTGGATAAAATATCAACTATTACATTTTTAATTGAAAATTCATCTTTTTTGGATGATAGTTCAACTATTCAGTTAAAGATTTATCTATTTTGTTGAAAATGTGTCTTTTTTGGTAAAAAGTATATCTTTTCAGTTCAAAAATCAACTATTTGGTTCAAAAATGATGTATTTTGTTGAAAATTTATCTTTTTGGTAGAAAGTAAATCTTCTTTGTTAAAAATTCATCTTTTTGGTCGCATTCATACTATTTCATTGAAACTTAGACTGTTTTGTGAAAAGCTCATATTTCGTCTCGAAAATTAAACATTTTTTATCACATTTTTCACTTTATTGACTGAAACATCTTTCTTGGTTGAAAATTCAACTCTTGTGGAAAATTCGTTTATTTTTTATTTGAATATATCTCTTTTGATATAAATTTTATCCCCTTTGTATAAAAATGCAATTGTTTGGTTGAAAATTGATGTTTTGGTTGAGGATTCAACTATTTTGTTGAAAATTCTTCTTTTTCGGTTCAATTCAACTGTTTTTGATTTAAAATGAAAACTTTCGTTGATTAAAATATCAACTATTACATTCCTTGTTAAAAATACATCTTTTTCAGTTGAAACTTTAACTATTTGGTTGAAAATTTATGCAATTTATTAAACCTTCTTCTATTTTGGCAGAAAATAATTCTTCTCGGTAGAAAATTTAAATAATTGGTAAAAAATAAAATTTTTTTTTTGAAAATTCGCCTTTTTTTAGAAAATCAATCTTGTTGGTTAAAAATTCAACTGTTTGGTTCAAAGCTGTATTTTGTTGAAAATCCGTCTTTTTGGTTGTATTTTATTAAAAATTAATCTTTTTATTCTAAAATTCAACTAATTAATTGAAATTTCAACTGTTTTGTAGAAAGGTAACCTTTTGGCTTAAAAAGTACACATTTCAAATAAAATATTTTTTCCTCATTGACTGAAAAATCTTTTTTGATTAACAATTCAAATCATGTTGAAAATTCGTTTGTCTATTCCAAAATTTATATCTTTTAGTATAAATTTCCTCTTCTTTGTTCAAAAATGCGATTTTTTGGCAGATCATTATTCTGTGCTGGTTGAGGATTCAATAATTTTGTTGAAAATTCGTCTTTTTGGATTTAATTCAACTGTTTTTGATTCAAAATACAAATCTTTACTATGTTTAAATATCAGCTATTACATTTCCTTAATATTGCATCACATTTACAATCCTGTTATGTAATTTTCGAATAACATCTGAATAAATTCAAGAACAAAATTTATTCGGCAAGAATTACGCCGAAGAATTACGCATAAGAATTATCGCGTCCGCATTTGTGTTCTAGTTCACACAACTAATTATCGCGAGTAAATTATTGATAATGTTCAATTTTCTTAGGAATAGCTAAAATAAAAATTCTATTTCCTGCCTTAATTGTCAGAACGCTTGACTTAATATAAATGTTCATCCGCAGCAATCAGTAACCATCAGTAACGCAAGGAATGAAAAGTAATTAAATCCTTAATTTTGAACAGCTAAAAAAAGTGAATTATCATCCAGAGGCATTTTATTAGCTAATTGTTCTCTCTTCCTGAAGAAAAAAAAAAGTTAAGTTACGCTAATCACTGGACGATACGCTATGGAATGAGACGATTCCGCGAATTTAATTACGCGGGCGTATCGACGTCTCTCACGAAAGCACGCAAACAATTTATTTATATTTATTCCTCCATTACTATGAATTTATTCGTGGGAGGAGAAAACGAGGAAAACCACTCGGACTTGGAGGAAAATGTAGAATCTCGTTTTTCCGCAGATTTTCCCACTGGGAAAGTCTTACCGCCGCCCTTGTTCCATTTTTTCCTTTTCTTGGTTGGGTTCTAGATTTTAGAGAGCAGAGAGCAAGCAAGTTGAAACCTCTCTTCCAATGAAACTTCATTAAGCATTTTCTCATTTTATTACATTTAGACACTTCTTTACCGTAATCGCTTAGAGAAATTGAAGAATTTATTAAAAACACCGTAAAATGAGGAGGCTTCGATAAAGGATGTCACAGTTTCTCTGTAACAGATTGTCACAGTTTCTCTGTAACAGATTGTCACAATTCGGCCCCCCCCCCCCCCCCTTCAGAACTGTTACATGTTTTTTATTTGAATGACACGTTCGTTACGCAACACTGCTGCGACCCAGGTTGTTGATCAATCTCTCTAGCGATCACCCCAAGTAAAGAGCCTGACAAAGTCATCATGTGAAGTTCTCCACTTGGGCCCATTAGTGTCCAAGGTTTTTTGCTTCAGGCGTCATTCACTCTACTTACACTTCGCCTTATGTATATCTTACAAACTATTTGCCACTACACTTTTCTGTCCTGGCATACCTCTTCAGCTTCCTTCACGTCCATGCATTTTCTCATGAAAGCTCATGTGTTTCTAAGGAAGGTGCACATTCCAACTATTCTCTCATGGGACTCCCTCTGGATACGCTGCCATTTACTTCACCTTGACATACTTGTTTCGTCAGTCGTTCACCTTCCATTCTCTGAACATGCCCAAACCATCTTAACGAATTTCTTTCATATATGTTAACTAGTGTCTCCTCTACACCACATTCTTTGAGGGTGATCTTACCACTTACTTTGTCCGTCAGTGTTTTTCCGCCAACGTCCAGGTCTCGCCAACGTCCCGCTCTACCGATATCCTTCTTACCCTCATCTATACGCCTATCTAACTCTCAAACTATCTTTCCGTCACTAGTGAATAGGCTACACAGATATGCGTACTCATCAACTTGTTCTATTTTCTCATCATTTAGGACAATATTGTCAATATTAAATATTCTTTTCCCATCATTTACTCCAAACACGATAATTTTTGTGTTAGTTACTTTATTTTCCAGCCCCATATCCTTCATACTTGTATTCAGTTTGCTCAACATACTTTGCAAGTCTTCGATTGACTCTGCCATTACAACCTTATCATCTGCGAACGCTAACCCACGCACCCTCACTGGACCGAGAGTCGCACCTTTTTTGTTAGAGGGCCATCCTTAAACACTTGTCCATAAATATTATAAATAGCCATGAAGTCATAACGGATCCTTGCCCGACACTTTGCATAATATCAAACCAGTCACTTACTCTCCCATTTACCCTTACACTTGCACATCAAACGTTTTTAATCACTCTCAAACTTTTTTCTGTGATCTGTCTCAAGCTAAATATTTTATCCGGACCTAATCTTTGTGGCATAAATCCACACCAGCAACCGTACTATTCTTTAAGTTCTTAATTATATCCCTATCTTCAGAGGCACATACTCTCTCAATCGGATTTTCTAACCTATCGTGTTCTATGTCGCATTTGTGGTACCCTATAGCTTCACTTCTCAATAATTCCTTAAAAAAGTATCTCAAAGCGTCTAGTATCCCGTCTGTATCATATAGCATTTCACCCTTGCCATTTCTCATTCCGACTAACTCTGTACTTCTTCTTCCCTCCATAGTGATCTGTAAGCATTTTCACGTCTACTTCTCTCCTCATCGCTAAGGCCTGACATATTCAACTTTTTTGATACGCTTTTTTCATTTCGTGGCCTCCCAAGTATCCCTATCTATACGTTTATATATCCTATTTTGAAAATTTATTCGCACTTCCGGTTTCTGTAACCCTTGTATCTTTTACTAGCTCTCTTAGCCTTTCATCCGCAACAACGAAGTCAATTATACTGTGGCTATCTCCTCTGCACCAGGTGTACATGTGGAACGTTTCATGGCTGAAGCAAGTATTTATAATAAATGAACCATTTTCTAAGCATAAGCTGGCAAATCTGTCTCCGTTACCATTTGTTTTTGGACCCGAAGATTATCTAGCACCCTTTCTGTAACCTGACGTTGGACGCCAACACATCCATTCATATCTCCTACTTAGTAAAATGATTCATTCACTATGATCACAAGTACGTTTGTATCATTTAAAGTGTCCCAAAAGGCGTCTTTTACTTGTTTTTTTTACAACCAATAAGGACGTAGCACCCTATGATAAATAACCTTCTGATTCCTACTTTTATTCTAACCTAAAACAATCTGGGAAATACAAATGCATTATGCCTGACATGCTTTCTTGCTCTCTTATTCATAATCAAACCGACCGCTTGACTACCATGTGATTTACTATCTATTCCTGATCATATTTCAAATAAGTCTTTCAACTACTCAGTTTTAAGCTCTTTAATTTCGCATACCTTTTTCTTTGTTTCGGATAGACATTAAATATCTAGCTTTCTTAAACTCATAGTTTCTTGTAATTTTCATTCTTTTAGATTATTCACCCCTCTAGCATTCAAAAACACCCAGTCTCCATTTAACGCCTGAATATCTACCTTTACCTTTACGTGGTGGATGCCTTTCGTCAATCAAAGTTTCAGTCTATTCCGAGGCTGTTGTATTGTTATTATTATTTATTGTCTATAGTGTACGCTCAAATAACAACTTGATGCAAGAAATGTATTTTGGGACTCGAAATCATGTCCAAATTAAGTAGCTAGTCGTCATAGGGTGGAGAGTCTAGTTATAACGTCAGTCCCACCAAACTTCGGTTGACGGTGGGGAAATGTGGGAACAGAACTGGAACCTAGTCAATATATGAGAA
This sequence comes from Andricus quercusramuli, assembly GCA_932178445.1. Classification (NCBI taxonomy): domain Eukaryota; kingdom Metazoa; phylum Arthropoda; class Insecta; order Hymenoptera; family Cynipidae; genus Andricus; species Andricus quercusramuli. Next base: position 329,265 of record CAKNXH010001504.1, on the reverse strand, counting down.
AATGTGTATATCTTTCAAAAGTTTCCGAAAATGTCCCCAACATAGATGTGTTTCAATAAATTTGATAGGATTGCAAATTTGACAAGTTTTATACTTTTCCATTTAGCCTTTTATTATTTCCAACAAACCTTCATAAACTTCTCGAAATTTTTTAAAATATATTTATGTAATTCAATTGTATATTTTACTCATTACAAAATATAATTTTTCATCTGAAGTTGGATTGAAATGTTAAAAGCAGATAACAGGTATTTGTTACGGCTAGTGTGCATAGAAAAAACTGGATTTTCTATTAGAACCAATTTTTTGTTCCTAAGGGGCTACAACGAAAAGGAACCCCTCTTGCTGAAAAGGAACCCAAAACGATGAATTCGTTACAAAGGATACTCTAGTTGGACCTCCATAGGAACCCAATTTTAATAGAGACTTTTTTCAAAGAACCTATTTTTCCCTTGGCCCACTTCGCAATTACAATAGATATAATGACTTGCTAAATATCATTTGCAGGTTATGTTGCAAACTTGTAAACATAAAGGGATGTTCACATGCAAGAAACTTCCTGACTTAAGTCATCGGTTGATAACTATAAACAATCCCTAACTTACCATCTCCACTTTGCAAGCGGTTGGCTTGTGAATGCGCCTTCATGTTATTCTATTCAAGAGTCTCCAAAGGAACCCTTTCAGGTCTCCAAAGAAACCCCACTAGGTCTCCATAGGTTCTTATCTGCTTCCATCGTAATACTATTAATTTTAATATAATTCATATTGCCTGTAACGTTTTCATCCATCTTTGAATTACAATAAAGAAATTGTATTTTAATCTCACAATCACAAGAACCGACGATGACCAGAATGAGGTGATGCTTCTGGTAGAACATAACGTCTGAACACACCATATTCGGGAGCATTTTCCAAGGTAATTTTCTTTTTAGTCGAATTTTCTACTACAACTATATGGCCCCATTCGTCAAATAGTGGATGGATAACATGGTTGACTCCTCGTCCAACCACTATATCATGAATGTCTATGAAATTTACTCGGCCATGGAGTTCACATAGACGATTATTTATGTCCAGGTAGTAATAACCATTATAATCTAATGAATCGAACGTAAGTTCTTCGGTAATAGAAAGAGGAGGAAGTTTCACCCCGCGTTCGTAGTAGGGTCGCAGAAGCTCTAGATCGATGCAAACTGAAACAAGGGGGGAAAGTTTTTATATAAATAACTCTTATAGTAGTTTAACATACATATTACACAAATATTCAGCCGTTCAAAAACTGCATTATCAATTTCAAGAGGGGGGGGGGGGAGCCCACCAAAAAAAGCGGCGGAACAGAACAGGTGGGGGGGGGTAGAAGTAACGTTACCAACTAAGATAACATTCAGTACGTTTCCTGATGATAAATTTGAAAAAAAGTTTGTGAAAGGTGGCCCTGGAATGGTCTCTATTCCAGACTTCACACTCATTCCCCTATTCCCTTCTGTTCTCTCTATTTTAAAAAGGAATTCTTCTTTTTCTCCTTGTACACTAAACTTCCAATATGAGATTCCTATGATTTACGGTATTTATAGAACTGATGGCCTCCGCAGTTTTGTGATAAGAGGAATCACGCAATCGCAAGAGGGTATGTTCAATCAAGCGTGACAAACATCTCGAGGGCCGCACTTTCAGCGCGTTAGTTGCATCAGATTGTGTCATGCGTCCACATGAACAGAAACGATCCATGCGGCTCTTCCTGTTTACCTTCAGATTCCCTCGATTTAGGATCAAGGCCAAGACAAGCCATGCGCCCTGTCTTATATTGGGAACTGAGTGTTGTTCAGAAACTTCCCTTTGTTCTCGTTTTTTTTTTGCTTACATGTGAACTAAATTAATAGAACTCATTGAGAAAATCCAACTATTTTGGTTGGAAAGTCTACTATTATATTTCTCGTTCGCCATTAATCCCGTTTGGTTAAACATTCTACTATTTTTTTGAAAATTAAACTACTTTGTTGAAAACTTATTTTTTAAATTGAAATTCATCTGTTTGGTTAACAATTTAACTATTCAATTTTCAGAAAATTATTTTCCTTTGTTAAAAAATTATATTTTTTGGTTCAAAATGCAACTTTTTGATAGAACATTAATCTGCTTTGGTTTAGAATTTAACTGCTCTGTTGAAAATTCTACCTCTTTTCAGTTCAAATGTTTTCAATTGCAAATTATAATATTTTTTGGTAGAAGTATTACCTAGTACATTCTTTGTTGAGAATTAGTCGTTATTGGTTAAAAATCCAACTACCTGCTTGAAATTTGAACTACTTTGTTAAAAATGCATTTCGTTCTAGTTGGGGATTCATAATTCAAGTTGGAAATTCATATGTTTGGCTTGACAATTTTAGCGAATACAAAATTTCATCTTCTTGGCATGAAAATTCAACAATTTGGTTGAAAAATAACTTTATTCTTGAGAATGCATATTTTTTTGAAAAATGTAAATATACGGTTAAAAATTATTCAAAGTAGGCCCCGTGGAGGTATGAAAGACTTAATCAATTTTTCTTTAAGGAAAATATTAATAATAGGGTAATAGGGGAAAGTATCTGAAGCCTGAATTATGAAAGTACTTTTCAAACTAAGCAAGTTATTGAAAAAGTTTAATAAAAAAACGCGTTTGTGTAATATCTAGAACTTTATTGAAGCAGTAAGAAGAAATGTGAATTATTTACACACTTCATCTGTTTCACCTCACTTTGTTTCCTTGAAAACTAATCTCTAAACTCTGACGCAAACATAACGAAATTCGATAAAATATTATAGCTAGCAAACAGAAAAACGGCACGTGCACTATTTTACGTCGAAAACAAAAGACAAGATAAGATTACTTTTCTACCAAAAAATGAATTGTTAATCTAAAGAGGCATTCTTTCCGTCCAAGAAGATGAATTTTAAACAAAACATTCACATTTTCAACCAAACAGTTGCATTTTCAACAAAAAATTGGTGAATTCTGAACTCTGAATAGAATAGTCGATTTTTCAAATAAAAATAGTTAACTTTCTTTCAAAAAATGAGATTTTTTGAGAAATTAGTTGAATTTCAACAAAATAATTAAATTCCAACCTGAAATTAGAACTTTTAATACAAGAATCACGTAAGAAATTCTTGGTGCCCCCCTTCACCCTGCTTAAGAATTTGTGATGTTTTCCAGACCTCCCCTCCCCCAAATCCTTATGTCATCAATTTTCAAAATTTTAGAAGCATTTTATATGAAAGGGTCAACAATTTTTTTACAGTGTGCTATTTTTTAATCTAACATGTGTATCAGATATTTACATTTTCTTGTCTGATTCTCTTGAAATTTCTTTTCTTAATTTGAAATCCATTGAAATTTTTTCAAAAAACGATAAAATTGACAAAATGGCTGCGATTGTTTAAAAATATTCAATATCAATTTACTAGAAAACACCGTATTTTTCTCTTGATTTTTTCCCATGAGGGACCTAATATAAAGTCAGATAAGAAAAAAAGTTGAAGGACCAAAATTGTTTTTTAAACAAGTTATAGAAAAATGTCTCTTCATACTTATATCTCGCGTTGTTTTTGAAATTTTTGCGAAAATATAAAATTTATATTATTACCATTTTTTTCAACAATACAATTGTATGTTGTAGTAAAAAAATATTATAATTCAGTAGTTGGAACAACTTTTACATCTAAATTTTTCCTTTGAAATCGGTTTCAGTTTTCTTCCACCAACACGTTATTGAAACTTTCAAATTAGTTATTTTTTGAGTTTTCATCAGACCATAAAATTGTATTGTTCTGAGAAAAAAATGAATCTTCAAGGATTTCATACGTATTTTCCCGAAAATTTCGAAAGTAACGCTAGATAGAAAGAAGTTAATTGGTAACTGGAACTTGGATTTAATACCGGTTGCGGGCATGGCTTGCAGTGGCCTTCAAACTAAATCCAGACCATCCAAACGTAAACAGACAGGGTTGCATGAATAATTTTTGTTGGATTCGGACGCATGACGCAACCTGACACAACTAATGCGCTCAGTGCGGCCCTCATTCTGTTTGTCACGCTAGAGTGAAAACATTGATGTTTGGTATCATATTTCTCTCTGATTTTCCATTTCATGTAATTTCCTACATAAGATTAATTAGTTGGAAATTGTGTTCCTCATGATGTTTTTCGAGAATAAAATTTAAATTAAAAACATAACGTCATCGGCTCAAAGAACTTCGTATACCATGTGATTATCCGTGATAATTTCTCTGACCCCTACCTCACCTTTTGTAGTAACATAATAAATGGACTGTTCCAAGCCCTACAATCCACAAAAAAATCTTAAGTAGCACCAAAAACTAGCAAAGCCCAATGTACGATTCTGAATAAAATTTACAAAAACGTTCTTTTTTCAAATGGAAAATACACTCGAACTTGGATTTTAGCAAACTACATTTGTGCGTTCGGAGAATTGATGCCGTCCGAAGGTTTAGTTATGAGAGGAGCCGCGGGGCTAAGAGGGAAAGCGCTGCTCAGTCAAGCGTGACAAACATGAGTGGCACACACATCGCGTTAGTTGCGTCAGGTTGCGTCATACTTCCGAATCCAACCGAAATCGTAATCGCGGCCCTGCTGTTTACGTTAGGAGTGCCTAACTTCATGACGAAGGCCATAACCAAAACCATGCAAAAAATCAAGTTCTAGTGTACGTGTTAAACTTCATGGAACTTGCGGAACCTCTAAATATAATTTTTTTGTGTATATAAACAAATCTGGGGGCGATATGTACAAAGATTCGAAAAAAATTGGACTACTTTATTTCTTAACCTAATATATCATTTATTATTGTATTATAATATAAAGTTTTATATTTACCAATAAAATGAATAAGAATCAACAAAACGAAAACCAGAATACAACCGACCCTCATTTCTTCCATGATAGAGAAAACTGATTCCCGAAGAATTCGTGATCGTAGAAAAAATAACGAATTTTCTACAGAATATTTCAATTTATACACTAATCGCTATCTCACTCCTTCATCGAGAATATTTCACTATTTGCAAAATGGAAATGAAAAGAGAAGCTAGAATGAACTGCATCGTTATATAACCTCATTAATGATTTATGAGTTTCAAAGCTAATCACGATAGTGGCCATCCATAAATTACGTGACAGATTTCTTTGGATCGGGGCTTCTGGTGTAGACAATATGAAAGCTGAAATGCTTAAATACGGTGGCGACTACATACCTCACAGGTTATGCGAATTGATAAGCTTATGTATCGCGATAAGAAAAGTTCCAGATGACTGTAAAAAAGCGATTATTATACCAGTATAAAAAGGAAAGAGAGATAGAGGCAACTGCAATAGTTACAGAGCTATCAGCTTGTTAAGTCCGTAAGAAAAAGATATTTGAAAATACTAATTCTGAGAGTAATGGAAATAACAGAAGAAAAAATATGAGAAGTCCAAAGTGGATATATGCTAGAAAGATCATATACAGATCAAATATTTAGCTTAAGAAAGATCACAGCGAAAAGTTTGAGAGATAAGGTAAAGAGTAAATGGATGACTATTACAAGCAATAAAAGCAATATATACTGGTAGCAAAGCGAGTGTAAGTGTTTTTGGGAAACTGAGTGATTGGTTCCATATTATGCAAGTTATTGGACAATGGTGCGTTATATCCTTATAGCTATTTATTATGTTCATGAAAAAGTGTTTAAGAATGACGCTTGGCCCTCTTTGACGAAGAAGGTGTGGATTTTGAAACAGTAAGGGTACGTGGGTTAGCTTTCGCAGATGATGAGGTTGTTATGGCAGAATCAATCAAAGTCTTGCAAAGAACATTAAGCAAACTGAATAGAAGCATAAAGAACATGGGCCTCAATAATGCTATAATAAAAAATATCAAGAAAGCTGGGAATATTGGAAGAATATATGGAAATGTTTAGTGAGTGTACCAGGAATATCGGAGTGGTCAACCCCTCGTTAGAAATATAGAAATATTCAGTAATCGCGTACGTTTCTTGGCTAGGCCTTTAACACGTTCATCAGGTACATAGTACATCTAGAGATTGTTTTAATCCAATTTGAAGATGTTTGAAAATTAGGATTTCGTTTGAAAAGAATGTTAATTTCAATCACGATAATTAACTGAGTGTTGGAGCCATTTGTGAAAAAAAAAATTGGCAACGTATATTTGATTGGACACTTGTAAGTATGTGTGTTGAGGAACGTGCATGCACGTATAATCGATCGTGCATCAATCACAAATAAGCTGTGCATATGCATTCGAGAATGATAGTTACAACCCCCTTTCTTCTTCACCTCACTTTTTCCGTTGACGCCTTGCATGTATAATATCAATTTATTCAAGCTCTGCAACTTCCATGCTCATTCACATTCGAGAGTTGCGAAAAAATTTAGGCGGATTTGCATTCACAACACAGTGCCTTTCGTTTCAACGACGACCAAAATAAAAAAAAATTCCCGCAGAATTCCGCTAGTCCTTTACCTTATCGAAATCATCGACCTCACTTTTGTCAACAATGTCAAAAAAATTAACATTTAGGTACGGACGTGATTTCATTTTTTCCCAATCATTGACCTGAGGTTATTCATAATCTTTTACACCAGTGGAAGGAGGGACCCACATATCAGAAGCACGGTGCGGTCTGAGAGACCGCACGTCCGCATGTCCATACTAATTTGTCACTTTTGGTCACAAAGTTGGCACATTGTTACATTTAAAATAAAGTATTCAAGGTGCCGATTCCAAATGGTCCTTATCTAACTGTCATTCTCATTTCTCCCATTGAAACAAAAATATAAAATTGTGACGCTACCGTGGACGTACGGTCTAACGGACTTGTGATAATCAGGAACATTTCGGTTAACCTCTCTTCAAAATTTCATGTGACACTGAAACTGGCAACCCTTCTATTCATAAATACGAAATACAAATAGAATTTTACAAAACCGCCAATCGACCACTGAATAGTAAGTTGAAACTTTATAATGCTTGTATGAAAATACTTTTAATTTAACTCTTCAGACATTTATTTTATGCTAGATAATTGATATGATTAAAATTTCAGGGTTTGGGGATTATTATGATTCCTGATAACAAATTTTGAGAAATTTTGCGAATTTTGCAGAAAAGGTCCCTCCTTACTTTTTTTTCGAGAACTCTTATTTTTCTCTGGTTCTCGAGAAACTTCCCCCTGTTCTCACCTTTTTTCACTTAAATGTGAACTGAATTAATATATCTTTTTATTGGTTCGAGGTTTTTTTTCTTTTGTTGTTGTTGGAAAGTCTGTCATTATATATTTGATTCAGAATTCATCTCATTTAATTACAAAAGCTACTATTAGATTGCAAATTTAATTATTTTATTAAAAAATCCAGTATTTTGTTAACATGTCATCTTTCGTGGTCAAAAATTTAACTACTTGTTCAAAAGTTAAACTACTTTGTTGAAAATTCATTTTTTTGTTGTTAAATGTTAATTTATTTGGTAAACTTAATTGACGATTTGAATATTTTGTTGAAACTTTGTTTCATTTTCTGTTAAAAATTAATATTTTTAACTGAAAATTTAACCATTCCATTTCTGATGAAAATACATCTTGTTGTATTAGAATTTCGTTTTTCGATTAGAAATTAATCTTTTTAACTGAGAATTTAACTCGTAACATTTGTTCAAATTATTATTTTTCATTTTAAAATTCCACAATTTGTTTTGAGATTCGTCTTTTTGGTAGAAATTTAATTTGTTCTGGTTTGAAATTTGAAGTATTTTATTGATAATTTATTTGATTTGATTGAATATTAATTTTTTGACTGGAAATTTAATTATTCTAAGAAAAAAATCACTTTTTAGTTGGAAATTCCATTATTTGGTTGAAAATTCATGTACATTGTTGGAAGTTTATCTTTTTTGTAAAATATTCATTTTGTTTTGTCGTGAATCAATTTCTTTGACTGGAATTTAAACTATTTTTTTGAAAATCCATGAAATTGATATATTTTGTTTAAAATTTGTCTTTTTCGCTAGAAAAGTAATCTCATTGATTTAAAATCAACCTTTCTTGGTTGAACATTTTTTTTCTATTGGAAATTTAACTATTTTTTAGAAATTCGTTTTTTTTTTCAGTCGTGAAATAATTTTCCTAACTGAAAATTTAATTATTCCACTTTTCTTTGGAGATTAATATTTTTTAAATGAAAATATAGTTGGATCAAAAATTTTTTGTTTTGTGTGAAAATTTCATTTATCTTGGAATAAAATTTCTTATGTTTATTGAATATTCGTTTTTTATGCTCTCAAATTGATTCTTTTTTTTAATGACCTTTTTGTTGAAAATCAAATTTCTGGGTTGAAAATTCAACTATTTTGTAGAAAATTCGTTTTTTTGCCTTGAAAATTGAAAACTTTAGATGCATTTTTTTTATAGGCTGACGAATCTTTTTTGGTTGAAAATTCAAATCTTTAGTTGAAAAGTCCTTTGTTTGGCTTAAGATATAATCAGTTTTGGTAGAAGATTCAACTAGTTTGTTTGAGATTCATATTTTTGGTTGAATTTAACTGCTTACGATTAAAACGTAACGTATTTGTTGGTGGATATGTCAACTATTGCATTTTGTTGGGCGAGAATTAATTATTTCAGCTGGGAATTAATTTGTTTAGTTAAAAATCTAACTATTTTGTTAAAAATGCATAGTCATCTTTTGACTATTTGGTTGAAAATTCTTCTTTTTTTGGTGAAAATTAAATTATTTAAGTTAAAATTTCTAATATTTTGTTAAAAATTCCTTTTATTTGGTTCAAATTTATTTTTCAAACTGAAAATTCAACTCTTCTATTTTGAATGTGAAATTTATCTTTTTTAGTTGAAAATTCAACTATTTGGTGTAAAATCATGTATTTTAGTGAAAAGTCATCTTTTTTGTTATAAAATTATTCTTATTGGTTGAAAATTAATCTTTTTGTTTGAAAATTTGAATATTTGGTTTCAAATTCTTTTTTTTTTTTGGTGGAAATTAAATTTTCTAAGTTAACATTTTTAATATTTCATTAAAAATTGCTTCTATTTGGTTGTAAATTTATTTTTTCAACTGAAAATTTAACTATTCTAATTTGAATCTGAAATTTATCTTTTTTAGTTGACAATTCAACTTTTTGGTGTGAAATTCATGTATTTTATTGGATTATTTTGTCTTTTTGCTAGAAAAGTAATTCTATTTGTTCAAATTCAATCTTTTTCGGTGGATTTTTTTTTGCGAATTTAACTATTTTTTCAGAAATTCGTTTTCTTAGGTTGGAAAATAATTTCTTTAATTGAAAATGTAATATAAAATTCATATTTTCCATTGAATATTTATTGAATTCAACTGTTTTTGATAAAAAATTGAAACATTTTTTTGAGGGCATATCAAATATTACGGATTTTGTAGAAAATTCAGTTATTTGGTTTAAAATTGATGTATTTTGCTAAAAAATTGTCTTTTTGTAGAGAGGGAATCTTCTTGGTTGAAAATTCATATCTTCAATTACAAATTCAATTTTTTTTTAAATTAGTTTTTTTTATGAAAGTAATGTGCTTAAATCACAATTGATCTTTTTTTTAAACTTCAGGTATTTTGTCAATAAATTTGAAAATATTTTAATTTTGTTGTTGTTTATTTCACAATAAGAAAATGATTCTCTCAATAGCCATTAGATTTTGAATCCCTAATTTGTATGATTATGTTTCGAATTCAGGAAGCGGCAGAATGAGAGATAAAGTAAAATATGAGAAAAGTACCGAGAATGAATAAAATTACGTAATTGGGCCGCTATTTGCATAATCAGGCAGATGGAACCACAGCAATTAGGATACAAGGTTTCCAATGTTAAAGGCCTGGGATCTTCAGCGCCTTGAGGAATAAAGGATTTGGGCCAGTATCAACTCAAAGTCATCAATTTTGACCACAAATTGGCCAAAAAGAAGTAAACAATGCCAAAGAATAATTTATTTTTATTCAAAGTCTGCTTGAATTTTGTGGACTGGTTTATCATATGTAGTTTTTGTATTATTCAGAAAAATATTTGTAACTTTCCGTTATTCATTAATCTGAATTGTAATTTACCTAGACTTTATTCGGCCGAAAAACAATATTTACCAGTCTTAGTTGCGCTTATTGCCATTTTTCGTACACAATTCAAATTTTTGAATGTTAAATTTCAAAATGTTGTGAATAATTTGACACGCGATTACAATATAATTTCAAATTGACGTTTGAAATTAAAAATATATATATTAAACGATTTTCAATTGAAAACGTTTCAAATCAGACACTCTGAATTCTTTGAGTTTATAATTTTGAAAATTCGATCACTTAAAAAGTCAAAAAATTCAAATTGTATTATTTCTAATGAAAAGGGTTGAAAATTGCATCATTAAACATTTTTAAGTTATTAATTTGAATAATTTTTAATATGAAGCGATTAAAATTTCACATATTAAAATTGAAAACTAAATTGAATGTTTCAGAATAAAAGATCCTGAAATTCTAGATATTAAATACTTGCTAAATACAAAAAATATAATTTAACATTAAAATTGATCAGGAACATTTTTCTAAGATCAAAAAATAAATTTCACGTTATTTTCACTGTTGAAAATAAAAAATCTTCTTAACTATCTAGTTACATTTTTCATCTACAAAAATAAATTCTAAAACAATGTAATAGTTGCAATTTCAACAAAAAAATATAAAATTCCTACCAAAATGGATGAATTTTGAAAACAAACACACGAGTTTTCTACCAAGAAGATCAATTTTCTACCCAGAAAGACGAAATTTTCAACTAATAAGGGAAAATTAATTATTCATTAAAAAAATCAATATAAACAAACAAAAAAATGAATTTTCAACCAAATAGTACAATTTTCAACCAAAGAGATGAAATTCCAACTAAAATAATTAATATTTCAAATAAAAAGATAAATTTTGAACCAATAAAGATTTTTCAGTTAAGAAAAAAATTCATCCAAATATTTGAACTTTCAAGCCAAAAGATGAATTTTTTTTAAACAGTCGCATTTTCAACCTGAAAATATTAATTTTCAACAGAAAAGTTAATTTCCCAAAGAACAATTCTATTTTTAACCAAAAATATGAATTTGCAACTAACAAAGATCAGTAATCAATAAAGATAGGAAAAAATTCATCTTCATACCAAAAACTTAATTTCACACAAAATAAAAACGATTTTCCAACAAAATCGGCTAATTTTCAATGAAAGAGATGTGTCTTAAAAAAAAAAATAAATTTTTGAACATAGTAGCTGAACTTTGAATCAAAAAGCTTATTTTTTAACTAAAATAATAAATCTTCAATGGTAATAGTTGAATTTTCAGTTCAGAAAATTAATTCTCAACTAAGGAGAGACGAATTTTAAATAAAAGGAAATCTTTTTCACCTATAATGATAAATGTACAAGGAAAAATTGCTTTTTGATGAAGTTGTTCAACTTTCAGAAGTGGTTGAATTTTCAATTCCCCTGTTACCCTTTTTTTTCTTTTCGAAGAATTCTTATTATTATACTTTCCCTGTTTTCAATAAATTTATCATTTTTTCCCTTTTTATCGTTCTTGCGCTTGAACGAGAACTGAATTCATAGAATCCAATGAGAAAATCAAACTATTTTTGGTTGAAAAGTCTACTATAATATTTTTGGTTTCGAATTCATCTTGTTCGGTTAAAAATTCTACTATTTAGTTGAAAATTAAATTATTTTGTTGAAAATCCAACTATTTTGTTAGAAAGTCATATTTTTTTGACAAAAATGCAACTATTTGATTGAATGTGGAAAAACTGTCTTTAAAAATCGTTGTTTTGGTTGGAGATTCATCTGTTTGGTTGAAACTCACTTTTTTCGATGAAAATTATTTATTTTTTTTAAGATTCATCTTTTTAGTTGAAAATTATTCTATCTTGTTGAAAATTAGTTTTCATTTTGGCAAAGAACTAATCTTTTCAACTGAAAATATAACTACTCTACTCTTGGTTGCAAATTCATATTCCTAATTGACAATTATTATTTTCTACTTGAAAATTCAACCATTCAGTTAAAAATTCTAGCATTTGGTTGAAATTTATCATTTTGGTAGAAAAGTAATCTTTTTGGTAGAAAAGTAAACTTTTTGTTAGAAAAGTAACCTTTTTGGTTCAAAATTCATCCTTCGCTTTTGTTAAAAATACAACCGTTTGATTGTGAATTAATCTGTCTTGGTTCAGAAATTTCAAATTCAAATATTTTTTGGTTGAAATATTATCCATAATATTTTTCATTGAGAATTCTTTCTTTTTTGATCAAAAATCCACTACCCAGTTAAAAATTGAATTACTATTTGAAAGTTTTATTTTTTGTTGTCGAAAATTAATATTTTTATCTTTAAAATTAAACTGTTTTGTAGATCATTCAGAAATTTTGCAGAAAATTAATCTATTCGATTAGGAATAAACTCATTTTTTATAAATACAACTATTTGGTAGGAAAATAACATTTTTATGGAAAAATCATATTTTCGGGTTGAGAATTAAACTTTCTTTTGTACTTAATCTGTCTTTTTGGCTTCAAAAATCAACCGTTTTGTTTCAAAATTATGTGCTCTGTTGTAAATTCATCTTTTTGAGTGGAAAATTCATTTTTTTTGTGGGAAATTAATTTTTTTGTTTGAAAATTCAACTGTTTGGATAAAAATTCATCTTTTCGCATTGAAAATTCAACTATTCGAATGAAATTTAATCTACTTTGCTATTAATTTATTTCTTTTTTAGATTTAACTCTTTGGCTAAAATTTTTAGTTTTTTGTTGAAAATTAGTTTTTTTTTCTCAAAAATTCATTTTTTTTTCGTCTGGAAATTCATTATTCTATTGTTGGTTAAAAATTTGTTTTTTATAAGTTAGAAAGTCCACTACTTAGTAGAAAATTCATGTATTGTTGAAAATTCGTCTTTTTGGTTAAGAAAAAAATGTTGGTTGAGAATTCCTCTTTTCAGTTGAAGATTCAACTATTAGATTAAAAAATCCAATTGTCTTTTGGTTGAATTTTCATTTTTGTTGTTTGAAAATTCGACCATTTAGTTGAAAATACATCTTCGTAGGTTGAAAATTCAACAATCTTGATAAAGTCATCTTTATGGTCGAAATTTTTTCTGCCGTGTTAAGAAGAATTTTCACTTTTGGATTGCAAATTCATCTTTTATGGTAGAAAAGTCATCTTTTGTGATTAAAAATGAACTTTTTCGTTTGAAATTCAACTTTCTTCGGAAAATTTGGTTGAAAACACGTATTTTTTTGTTTAGTTCAAACCATTTGGTTGTAAATTGAACTGTTTGTTCAAAAATTAATTTTTTTCGTGAGAATTAATTTTTTTTGATAAAAATTCACCTCTCCTTGTAGACAATCTTTTTCTGGAAATATCACTCTATTTCTCCTGAAAAAAAAAAATGTTGAACTACGTTACTTTCCGGAGGGTGGGGGTAACAAAAAACTATGGTCTTTAACAAGGGGGAGAGAAGTAGAAAAGTCCAAAATTGGCAACGTAATTTATGGACAACTCCTTATCTAGTTTTGTACTCCAAACCCTCAGGTGTCAACATAGGATCTTCAATGTAAATAGAATGAATGAATCGTAGATTATTTTACATAATATTTCTAAGGAATACACTTGGAATCCCATTTAAGTAACTCACAATGAAGTCGTTCCTAGAATTTCTGTCCTCGGAATTTGGCGATCCGTGGACCGCGAGATCGAAAGAGAGGTGCTGCTCAGTCAAGCGTGACAAGCAGCATGAGGGACGCACTCTCAGCGCATTAGTTGCATCAGGTTGCATCATGCGTCCAAATTCAATAAAAAAATGTCATGCAGCCTTGCCTATTTACGTTCGGAACGAGCGAATATTAAGTTCGATTGAAGTAAAGGCTATTTAGGACCAGAACCGCAACTGCACTCAAATCAAATTCCCAGTGTATTTAAATCAAAGTACAAGAAATCTTGCAACATATTATTAATACAAATTTTAATTTCTCAAGTCAGTCTAATTCATATATGATTTTCGTTTAATTACCAACCACCGGAAAAAATATTATACCTCACGAGAGATATAATATGGACTACCGTAGCGAGGAGGACGAACCGAAGGAGCGAAAAGGGCGTCCAAGGGCCTTAGGCACCCTATGATCCAGTGCGCAAGGATCAGGAGCCCTTTAGAATAAAAACATATTATTAAGCCTTACAAGAGTTGCGAGCCACCCGCAACCAGGTCGGACCTTGTCTTGATCAAAAACTAGGGTCCAGAATTTTGGCGACCGGCAATAAGTCTACTAGACGAGCACCTTCTGGCGTCAAATCTCTATTATTAAATGCATATCAATCAGAGTCCTCTAATGCACTTTTAAACGCGCCCTGGCTGATTTATTAGGCGCTTGGGCTTCCTGTGATTCAGTGTTGTGGATCGAGACCAACCCTTGGGGCACCCACGACCCCTAACGCTCAAATTTAGGAAACAAAAATTTAGAATTCCCTTAAGGGTGAAATTAAGAGGAGTGACTTTGCTAATTCGCAGGTCCCTTTATATGGCTACCTGGTATAAGATGGTTGTTGAATTATGTTTGGAGGTGCGTAATTGCCCAATCAGCTCTCCAAGGCTATCAAGCACGTCCATCATAGTCACGAAACTTGGTTCCACCGTTTTTTTATCACTTTGTGATTCGTGTATCACTGGGAACATTAATTATCAGTGTACTTTGCTGAATTTTTAGAATGGGGATAGCATGGTAGTTCAGTAGTGAATACCATGATGACTATCGTACCGATCTCAATGTTTTAATAGACGAAAGTGGATTGTTCAAAATTTCATTCTTACAATTTCAGTTGTTCCGTTTCCAAGATTTTCAGTTTGTGAGTGAAAGTGTTGCTAAATATTTATGATTTAACATACAACACGACACTTCATTACTTTATAGTTTTATAAATATTTTATCACTCTCAAAATTACTGTTTCTTACAATTACAAGTCTGTACTTTCAAATATTGAAATTATAGTAGTTTTTCACTAAAGGGCCGTACTTGAATTACGTAACGGATTATAGGACCTCTCTGAGACCCCCCTGCCTCCTGTAACAAACTGTAACCAAATATTTCTACCCCCCCCCCCCTCCCTCTTTCTGTACGTAATTTTTAGTTTTCAAGAATGTTTGACTAGTTATTGCTAGTAGAATTAGGCAGGGTGTCCAAGCACTTCATTTTCAAAATTCCCTTATTTATCCTTGTCTAATTTTTCATTTTTCTTGAGCATTAATATTCATATACCAGCATTTTCATCTTGAAATACTTTCAATATAAAATCTATTATGAACGGAATAAAACAGTGTTTTAGATACAAATTTAAAATTTTCAAATTTTTAAATTTATTTCAAACAAAAAATGTATTTTCTACTATAAAAGATGGCTTTTTAACAAAATACTTTAATTTCCAAGAAAATATTTGAATTTTTTTACATGATAGTTGAAATTTCAACCTAGAAATATAAATTACCAAAAAAAAGTGTCATAGCTTATATTTAAATCAGAAAACATGAAATTTATAAAAAAAAAAAGTTTTTTTAAACCAAAAAGACGAATTTTCAACAACTAAAGATTTTTCACTAAAGAAAGAAAATGTCACCTAAATTGTTGAATCTTGAAGCCAAGAGAGGAATTTTCTCTACAAAAATTGAATTTACAAACTGAAATTATTACTTCAGAAAAAAGTTATTTTTCCACGAAACTGATGCATTTTTACCCAACAAAAATGAAATTTTAAACCAAGATTAATTTTCAACGGAATAGTTGAACTTTCAACCAAAGAGATGAATTTTCAGCTAAAAATATAACTCTTAAAAAAAAATGGTTTTTCAACAAAGTGATTCAAACAAATCTTTCAAATAAAATAGTTGAATATTGAATCAAAGAACAAGATTTTTTAACCAAAATGTTCCATTTCATAAAAAAAAAGAAGTTTCTACCAAAGCGGATGAATTTATAAATAAAAAATAAAAATAGTAGAAGTATTGGTTAAAAAAGATTTTAGTTGACTTTAGTTGACTCAAAATATGAATTTTTAACTAAGAAATATGTTTCTGCGAAAAAAAATTGAATCTTCAATCCAGAAAGACGAATTTTTACCCAAAAAGGATGACTTTTGAACAAAATTGTTGAATTCACTACCCAATAGTTGCATTTTTATTAAAAAAAATTAAATTTGTCTTAAAACAGATGAATTTCCATTTGAAATGGAAAAAAAATTTCAAAGAATAGTTGAATTTTCATTCTGAAAAGATTCCAGTCGACTTTTCAAGATCAAAATATGAATTTTATAGCAAAAAATAAGTGTCCAACGAACACAGTTGAATTTTTCATCCAAAAAGACGAATTTTGTCAAACAAAAGGATGAACTTTTAACGAAATAGTTGAATTCTCTACCATTTACTTGAATTTTCATCCAAGAAAGATGAAATTTGTACTAAAACAAATACAATTTTAATAAAAAATTTCAGAAAAGCTTTTAGTTCTTTTTTTTAGCACCAAAATATGAATTATAAACAAAAAGTAACTTTTCTACGAAACAGTTAAATTTTCAACAAAACAGTAGAACTTTCAACCAAAAGTATGACTTTTTGACAAAATAGTTTTATTTTCAACCAAACAGTTGCATTTTTATCCAAGAAAGATGAAATTTCTCGTAAAACAGATGAATTTTTATTAAATTTTTTTTTTAATTGTTGCATTTTCATCCAGAAAAAATTGCAGTATTCTTTTTAACACGAAAATATTAAATTTAAAGTGAATTCTCTACAAAATAGTTAAACTTTTCAGAAAACAGCAGAATTTTCAACAAAAAAGCATGAATTCTTAACAAAATTGTTAAATTTCAAAACAAACAGTTGCATTTTATCCCAGTAAGTGTAATTTCTGCTAAAGCAGGTAAATTTTGAAATCAAAAGAAAAATTTTCAAAAAAGAGTTGAATTTTTAACCGCACAGTTGCATTTTTATTCAAAAAAGATGAAGTTTTTGTTTTCTAACATCTGTAATAAAAAAAAAAAACGTCAAAAAAAAAGTTAAATTTTCATGCAAAAAAGATTCCAGTTCACTCCTCGACACCAAAATAAGAATTGTAAACTATAAGTTAATTTTCTGCAAAATATTCGAATTTTTCACCAAAAAGTATGACCTTTCAACAAGATTGTTAAATGTGCAACCAAACAGTTGCATTCTTGTCCAATAAAAGTGAAAATTCTACTAAAATAGGTGATTTTCTAAATCAAAAAGATAAATTTTCGAAAAAAGAGTTGAATTTTCATCAAGTATGAATTTTTAACAAAAGGTTAATATTATACGAAAAGCGTTGAATTTTTGACCGAAAAGGGAGATTTTTTAGCAAAACAGTTGAGTTTCCTAAAAAAATGATGTATTTTAAAGAAAATTGTTAAATTTTCATCCAAATAATAAAATTTATAACTAAAAAGATAATCTTCAGGATAAAGTTTTTGCAAGAGAGTTTTTGCAAGGACCTCCTGAGTCCACTGATGATGTGTTATAGTAAAATCTACTATAATTTCAATATTGAGAAGTACTACCTTCGCAGTAGTCTATACGAACCATTAATTTTGATAGTAAGAGTTTCTAGTTTCAATATAGTAGTGAAATAATGACTTCTAATTTAAATAGTGAAACTTACCAATTTTAATAGTGAGGACTACTATTTTAAATAGTAAAACTTACTAATTGTAAAATTAGGATTACTAATTCGAGTAGTGTTATCAACTAGTTTATTGGTAATACTAACTAATGCAATAGTAAAACTTACTAATTGAAGTAGTAAGTACAACTACCTGAAAATAGTATGTACCATCGAAAGTTGTCGCGACAACAAGTAGTAAGGCGAACTACTACCAATATTGCGAATAAAAGTAGTAGCCCCAACCAGTTAAATAGCAGCGGCATATATTACAAACTAAACTAGTTGGACCTACTACCTTATTAGTTGTCCAAACCAAATATTTTTTTCAGTGTTTGTTCGTGATGAAGATATTCTATTTTCTTATTATGACAAATAAATAAATATATAATTAATATAAATTTCGAGGTTAAAACGATAATTTCGGACAAATAATTTTCGAAGAACAAGAAAAAATTTGCCTCAGTCCGGATTTGAACCGGCAATGCCACTATCCGTAAGTGAAGCGCTGACCAATTACTCCACAAAGGCCTCAGCAAATCATTTATTGTTGAAAAATGGTTTATAAAAAAACAAGAAAGGTGCGTCTACATATTTCAGAAATGATTCCAAAGGTGTTTTCGGTTTTTCCATCGGACGCTTATTTTGTTTATAATTAATAGAATCCATAGGCCACGCAAATGTACGCTTCCATTAAATGGCATAGAAAAATTGTTAACAACATTGTTAGAAAAAACTTCTTTCGATATTCCCAAAACGAATTCCAAAGATGTTTTCGGTTTTTCGGTACGACGCTTGGTTTGTTTATAACAATTTTAGGACAATTCAAAATAATTTTTTTGTTCAAATACCAGAATGCGCACCTAGATATTTTGGAGATGAATCTAAAGGTGTTTTCAGTTTTTTCATTGGACGCTTAGTTTATTTGTAACAATCACAAAACAGTGAAAAATAATGTAATTTATTAAACAATAGTCTTTAAACCAAAGAAAAAAAAGGCTCACCTAGAAATTTCGGAAACAAGTATAAAGATGTTTTCTGTTTGATATGTATTAAGTTGAATCTCAACGTTTCACTTTAAAATAAAAGCCACTGAATACAAATAGAAAATTACTTTTTAAATTTTGCTTCCATAAGTTTGTATTTTAGGATTTCAAAAACCTCCAAGAAATAAAATATTCGGTTTCGTTTGTTTTTGCCGCTAATTATTATTTTTTTGCAGTTACTTTTAGTGAAAATTGCTCCTAAAATATAAAATATTACATTCTAACGATAATTGTGTGTTTGAATTCATCTTTTAAACAATATATTTCTCTTCATAGCAATTTCCTCTTAGAATAAAGTTGAAAATACTTTTCTTCTAATTTTTCATCTTTGTACTTAGAGCGAGGGAATTCCTAATTAGAGTTAACAAACGTAATTTTATTGCTCGAAAGTTGCAGTCTTTTTTGAAACTTTCAACTTTTTTTTTGGCTTTCCAGTTATGAACATTCATAAGAATAATTTTTCAAGAAGTATTCCATTTTTCCAGAGTGAAGTATTTTTACTCTTATGCTTATGTTTTTAAAATATTGATAATAAAAGGCAATCTTACAAGGAGAGATAAGACCAAAGTTAATTATGATTCACTTCGATGGTTATTTATTATTTGTTCATAATTAAAGAGCCAAAGAAAAGTGGAACATTTCAGAAGAAGCCGCAACTTTGTAGCGTTGTATTTATTTAAAAGAAGATAGTTATAAACAATAATTAATTTTTCAAACAAATACTTCATTAACTTGCATTAATACTACCCCCTATTAGCGGAAAGCGGAAAAAGTTAAATATTTAAGAAAAAACCACAAGTTTCTGGCATTACTCTAAGGAAAGATAGTTATGAACAATAATAAATTGTTTAAACAAATACTTTATTAACTCGCATTATTCATTATTTCACTTTAAGCCAAAAGCTAAGAAGAATTTGGAAATTTTAGAAAAACTGCAACTTTCTAGCATTATTTCAAGGGAAGCTAGTTATAAACAATAATACATTTTTTAACCAAATACTTTATTAATTTCACAGCCCCACAAAAAAAAATTTTATATCCGTGAACCAGACCCATGCATCCCCATGTATTTTTTATCGCTGAATCCGAATCCGAGCATAGTTGCTGCATCTTGATCAATCGAATTATACAAATTTTCAAGTGTATAGCGCATAACATTGATTTGAGGCACCCCTTTCCCACCTACTACACCTACCCCCTAACCCAGCTAACCCCTAAAAACCACCTCTATCAAACTACAAGCAAGCTAACCCACCTACGCCTTAGAACATCGAGTTTAGTCGCCTTTTTTTTTAAATAATTACATTCAACACCACAAGCGTGCTAACCCACGTACCCCCTAACTAACCTAACCCCTAGAAACGAATCCTACTAAACCAGAAGCAGGCTAACCCACCTACCACCCCTTGGCACAGGGGTAGAGTTTCGACTAAACTCGCTGTTCCCATGGTACGTGGGTTAGCCTGCCTGTGGTTTGGCAGGATTCGTTTCCAGGGGTTAGGTGAGTTAGGGGGTACGTGGGTTAGCACGCTTGTGGTTATGAACAATAATACATCGTTTACATAGATAATTGATTAACTTTCATGAATCAGTACCTCATTCTAACTTAAAGTTTAACAAAAAGTTGGAGAGAAGACCGCAACTTTCTAGCATTATTCTAAGAGACCATGTTTGTAAATAATAATACATTTTTTGAACAATTATTTTTGTTAACTTGAATCAATTATTTTCTCGCTGTAACTAAAAAGGTTGCAAATTTGTTATCAAAATTATTCAACAACAAGATTTACATTTTTATTTAATTTTTAGGAGGATCATTTTTCTACGATTTTCAGATTTGTGAAACAAGGTCTTAAATCTGTGCTAAATCTATCCATTGATTGGCATTGTCTACTTCATGCAAATTTGGATTTTTTGTATAATATGATAGAGAAGGAAATCTTTTTTTATCAATTAAAAAGAGTTGCTATTTGGCAATTTTTTGAACAAGTTTTATAAACAAATTAACAATTCCGATATTATTCAACGAATAGGTTCAATTATTTACAAAATATGACTATGATCGACTATAAATGTCTTTGCGATGACTTTTTGGTATGATAATTCAAAAATTGACAACAATTGTTGATAAATGGAACAATTCATTGATGAAAAAATGCAGAGCTTGGCTATTTTTCAACGAATATGCTCAATTTTTTTTTATGGAATTGTCTAATGATGTCTTTTCGATGATTTCGTGCTATGATACTTTGGTTGTCTAGAAAAATTGTCTCTATATTAATGATATTTGTCAATTTGGATATTATTATAGCAAAGAGTCATCGAAAACATATTATCAGTCGATTCCATATACAAAAATTGAGTGTATTCGTTGAAAAATAGCCAAACTGTGAATTTGTTTACAACAATTTTCCAAAAAATTGCCAAAGAGCATATATTTTCAGTTAAATCAAACATTAATTTCCATCACATTTTATAATAACCACTGAATTTGAATGAGCTAAACATTGTCAAACCCGGAAAATAACTTTCGTTGATTTATTTGTTTATGAGGTAACGATTTTTTTTAGACAATGCTCACTTACTGGAAATAATTTCTAGACAATTTTAGCACAGATTTAAGACCTTGTTTGATGAATCTGAACATCTGAAAAAATTGTACTTCTGACAAGTTAAAAAAATTGGTGGAATTTATAGTTTAATAAAAAATTAACCAAATTTGTCATCGACTGAAACCCCATAATCTGAAAAATCTCAAAACAAAAGAATTTCGAATGGGCAGAATCGCAGAATCTTCAGTGTAGAGATAATGCAGCCGTACGTACTTTTTTCGAAGGATAAAAAGTTGGGGGAAATGATGGGAGGGGAGGTAGGGAAAATGAAGGGTAAGGAGGTAGAGGAAGGGAGGAGAAATGGAGGGAAGTAGGTGAAGTAAGGAGAATGAGGAAAAATGAGGGAAGGTGAAATATGGGGCATTAATGATAATAAAGGCGAGTAGGGAAAGTGAGTGGAAATAAGGGGGTGGGACTAGGGGAAGCGATGCAAAATTATGGAAAATGAGGGTAGGGAAAGTATTGGAAGGGAGAGGAAATTAGGAGGGGAAGAAGGGGAAGTGAGCGTAAGTGAGGAGAAGTAGTAGAAATGATTATTAATGAGAGTGAGTATGGAAGGGAAAGTTAGAGCTAAAAAAGGGAAGTGAGGGTAGTGGGAAGTTAATTGGGGATTTAAAGACAGGGGTAAGTTGAGGAGGAAGAAGTTGTGGAAGGGGGAAGCGAAGAGTGATGTGAGGGAAGGGAAGCAGGAAAATGTAGGAAGAGTAAGAGAGGGAAATTATGCAAGGAAGAGGTTTGAACGACTTAATTAACGTCTTAATAGACGTTAGGAAGAAGCTGCGAAAATGAGAAGCACAAAAGAAAAATGAACAGTACACTTTAGAAAATCATAATCTCCGAAAATCTTTTTCGTGTGTAAACCTTAAAAAAAGTATATTCGTAACTGTAATTTTTGGTGGTGCTGTTACACCTGTAAACTTGATGTAAACCTTGAGGTCATTTTGCACAGTATCGTCTCTACGAGGGAGGCGAGGACAGCAGAGAAAGGCGCGTCGTGTGGCTACCGTTATCAGATTCGATGCAGCTTCCTGATAGTTAATTAACGAGTTCATTATGCACCCTTGCCCTCTGTGGGCCCACGGACGTGCAGCCAAGATCAGAGCAAAGTGAGGCATTGCCGAGATGCTCGAGAGATAACGACGGCCCGGTGGGTGGCGCTATTTTATTGCATCACGACTCCTGGCCCCGGCCCCGGCCCCGGACCTGAAATCTACTCGAGAGGTGAGTGCATATTCTCCACCACCAGCCTCCACCAAGGGAATCTTCCTTCATCAAATCTTATAGTTGCTCCACTTTACCTTCACATTTTCGTTTCATCACAATCCTTACATAATTATTCTATAGATACTAATCAGCTCCTGTACACTTTCAACATTCCTTATAAAATTATGAAACCTCTCGCTTAAAAATTATATTATTACAATACTGCCTGTTTGCTCTATTTCCCCTTTCCCGTTTAATTAATTATATATTTGAATAGTTTCTAGGGTTTCTTAGCCTCAGGAAGAAACTCTTATAGTTTCGGTCGGGTGTTAGGTCATACGACGTACTTTTTTCCAAGGAGGGGAAGTAATTTAGTATGAGAAGTGAGAGAAAGTAAGGACAGTGAGGGAAAGTAAGGGAAGTGAGTAGAGAGGTAGTAAGGGAAGAAAGAGGAAATGAAGGGCGGGGAATTAGAGGGAGTGACATGAAATAACAGGAACTGGAGGGGAATGTAAGTAGAAGAAATGAGGTGAGAGAATGTGGGGAAAATAAGGGAAGAGCAAGTAGAGAAAGTGAGGGGGATGAGGGAAGAAGGAAAGGGGGAAAATTAGAGAAAGTTGAGGGAGGCGGAGAGGGGAGCGTCAGGCGAAATTCGGCAAAGAAAAGTAGGGGTTGTGGGTGAAAATGATGGGAGGGAAAGTATACGAAGTGAGGGGAAATAAGAAGAAGGCAAATGGGAGAAAGGAAGGGAAATTAATAAATTATGGGTAGTGAGGAGAAATTAAGTGAGGAAAAGTAGTGGAAATGAGGTGAGAGGGAGTATTGGGAAGGAGGGTAGGAGGGAAGGGGTTGGAGTAGGGTAAGTTAGGGAAAATTAGGATTAGGAAAGTAGGGAAAATAGGAGATGTGAAGGGTGGGGAAGTGTTCCATACATTTCTCATAGATGACATAGATATAAGATTCAATATTTGATTTTTCTTCTCGTATCCAAGACCTAGCTGCAAGTTCGTGACCTTCTCACAATTTTTCAATGTCAACTCTCGTTCTCTTCACTTAAATGCGAACTGAGTTAATAGAACCCAATAAGAAAATCCAACTATTTTAATAGAAAGTTAATTACTTTTAATTAAAGACTCAACTATTATATCTTTGGTTCAGAATTTATCATTTCTGTTTAAAGATTCTACTATTTGGTTGAAGATTTTACTATTTGGTTGAATATTCGTCTTTTTAGTAAAAAAAATTTCTTGACCAAAAATTGTTCGTTTTTTCATTTGATCGGTCGATGATTTAACTATTTTTTTAAAATGTGTTCTTTTTTGGTAAAAAATGTATTTTGATCCCTAAAAATGTAACTATTCAATTATTGGATGAAATTTAACACATTGTAATTAAAAATTCAACAATTTGGTTGATAATTCTTATATTCTGTGTTTTTTTTTTCACAAAATTAATCTTTTTGATCACAAATTCATCTACTTGGTTAAAAGTTGAAATATGTTGTTAAAAATTTATTTTATTAGATGAAGATTCACCCTTTTGGTTGAAAATGTCACTTTTCTGTTGAAAATTCATTTTTGACATTAAAAACTAATTTTTCTATCTAAAATTTTCCTGTACTCTTTCTGGTTGAAAATTTATTAATTTTTTTTCGTTTAGAATTGCACAAGTTGTCAGAAAATTCATATGTTGGTTTGAAAATTTAACGATTTTGCTGAAAATTCTTTTTTTTTTGGTTGAAAATTCTATTATTTTCATACAAAATTCAACTATTTGGTCGAAAATTAACGTTTTAGTTGCAAATTTACATTTTTGGGTTGTGAATTCAACTGTTTTGCTGAAACTTTGTATTTTTGTGTTTAAAATTCTATATTTTCGTAAGAAATTAAACTATTTGATTGAAAATGAGTTTTCTTTCAATTTTATATTTTCGGGTTGAAAATTTGAATGTCCTCTAGAAAATTTGCTTCTTTCTGTCATAAAATTCAGCAATTCGGTTTAAATTTGTTTTTTCTCCAGACTGAAATATCCTTCCTGATTGAAATTTTACTATTGTTGCAAATGCAACTGTGTTTTTATAAATTATCATTTTCGATTGAGAATTCAACTTTTCTGTTAAATTTGACCGTTTTGAATTTGAAATTAAAATCTATTTTTGTTGCTAAAATGTGAAATATTATATTTTGCATTCAGAAATTATAATTTTATTGACTGAAAATTTAGATAATCTATTTTTGGTTAAAAATTCATCGTTTGTCACCAACAATTCGATAGTTAAATTTTTCATTCAGAATTTAACTTTTCCGGTTGAAAGTTGAAAACTTTGTTGAAAATTCATTTTACTGTTTGAAGATTAAACTATTTTGCTGCAAATTTGTTTTTTCCAATTTATCAATTTAGTTGATAAATAATGTATTTTATTGTCCACTCAACTTTTTTGATAGGAAATAATTCTTCTAGATTGCAAATTCAACTAATTGGTTAAAAGTTGCAATACTTTGTTAAAAATTAATGTTATTAGTTGGATATCTATATCTTTGGTTAAAAAATTTAACTATTTTTTCGAAAATTCATTTTTCTATGAAAATAAATTTCCCAACATAGAATTCACTTTTTCCCTTTCTACTTGAAAATGTATCTTTTTTGGTTAAAAATGAAACCGTTTTATAGAAAATTCATATATTTTGGCTTAAAAATTCCAAAGCTTGGCTGAAAACTTGTCTTGTTGAATTAATTCTATTATTTTCATAGAAAATTCAACTGTTTGGTTAAAAATTAACTTTTTGGTTGAATTATAATTTCGCGTTGCAGGTTCAAATGTCCTCTAGAAAATTTGCTTTTTTGGTTGGAAGATTCTATAATTCAATTTTTTGTTTTTTCTCTCAACTGAAAAATCTTTCCTGGTTGAAAATCAATTATTCTGATGAAAATGCAACTGGTTAGTTCAAAGTCTATTTTTTAGGTTGAGGATTCAACTATTTTGTAACATTTGACCGGTTTTTATGCATAGTTAAAATATTTTTTTGGTTGAAATATAAACTATTATAGTTCACGTTGAGAATAAATCTTCTTTAAATTGAAAATTCAACTTCTTGGTTGAAATGTGTACTCCATTCTTGAGCATATTTTTCTATGATTCATCATTTTAGTCTAAAATTGGTTTATTTTATTTTAAATTGAAACATATTTTTCTGGTTGAAATATAAACTTTAATATTTTACGTTGTGAATTAATCTTCTTTAAATTAAAAAATCAACTACTTAGTTGAAACTTGAATTCCTTTTTATGATTCATCATTTCAGTTGAAAATTTGTTTATTTTGTCAAAACTTCAACTTATTTTTCAAAATTAAATTATTTTTTTGGAACTTTAGCTATTTGGTTGCAAATCCAACTGCTTTCAATTGAATTTTAATATTTTCTGTTTATTAAAAATTCAACTGTGTGTTCGAAAATTGAACTACTTTGTTGATAAAATGTGATTATTTTTTCAAAAATTCAACTACTTTATTATAGAGTCATATTTTTTGTTCGAAATCAATCTTTTTTTTTGGTAGAAAACTTCTTGGTTAAAAATTGGTCTTTGTGTCATAAAGATTCTATAATTGGTTATTTGGCCGTAAAGTCTGTTAAAATATTATGTTTGTATCTTTTGTGTTTTATTTTAGGCATTTATCAAATTGAATCTGAGACAAAATTTTGACTTGAATAGGGGGGGGGCGTGGTGGGCGTACATTTTTATATTTGCGTTGTCACTATGGAGTTTCAAGGTTTGTGTGATGGTCTGCTACTGATGGTTTTGAACGGGTCCTTGGTGAGGCATTTGGGGTAAATCAAGACACCTGTTGTCGGGTGTCCCGCTTTACCCCACACTTTCTTGCTTAGTCCCGTTTTGCAGTATGTAGTATATAATTTTGAATAGACTACATAATTTAACAGAAGAACCCTCAATATTTTTTACTTTCTTGCAGACCCAGACATTAGTATTTTGAAAAATTGCATTATAGTAAAAGTAAATGTAAAAGTGGCTCGTAAAACTATATTTTGAATGGAAATTGGCGGAACGAGTTATTAACGCCTGTTTACGCATGTCTAATAAAGCTGACCCAAAAAAACCACTGGGTTTTGGACCTAGCTTGACTCCAGAGGGTCTGACGTTTTGCTATTTAATTTCCTGGAAAACGTCAGAGCGCGGTTTTCGGCTGGAGCATCAATCACCCCGCCTGACATGGAAGCTGTAATTTGGCTAACCTTAGTCTTAGTCAGAGCCTTTCTTCGCCCGTTACTCGAGAGTGCGATTAGGTCAACGGGCATTCAATATTGTTTACGACCCATTGCCCAAAACCTGCATAATCAAGATTCGGATCCCCTTCTTTGCCGAACTAGCTATGTTGTATCTTGAGTCAAAATATTTAACAATAAGATGCTTAGTACGTTAAGTTATGGCGTCAATTAAAATTATATAGGACATACCGTGAAAAAAACTAAGAAAGGCAGTGTGGAGTAAAGAGGACAACGGAAAATTGGTGTACCGCTTTACCCCACATGCCCCACTAAGGGGCCGTTCAAAAACTACGTCACTCTGTTTTGAACACTTTTTTCACCCCTTTACTTCTTCACAATCACCTAAATCTGGAAAACCCCAGGGTGAGGTCACAAATACAAGCCCCCCCCCCCAACACCCTCCTTAAGTCAAAGTTGTTCTTCGATTTCATTTGATAAGCGTCTAAAATGAAACACAAAAATTACAAACCTAATATTGCATTTTCAACAAAATATTTGAATCCTCAATAAAAAAAAATTTATTTTCAACCAAACAGCTACATTCTCAGCAAACGAAAAAATCAATTTTAGACCTGAAGGATGCATCTACAAGCAAATAGTTGACTTTTCAATCGAGAACTTGAATTTTCAACCTATAAAGATGAATTTTCAACCACATGGTCGAATTCGTGAACAAGAAATATTATAGATTAACCACAAATAGTTCAATTTTCAAACAAATAGTCGAATGGAGCAAAAAAAAAAGTTAGAAGATACTTGAATTTTTGTAAAAAAAAACATGACCAACCAAACAGTATCATTCACAGCTGAATAGTTGAACTCTCAAGCAAAAGAAACGGATTTTTTTAAACAAAATAATTACTTTTTTGATCAGACAGATGAATTTACCACCCAAAATGATAAATTTAAAAAAAAACTTAAATTTTCGACCTAAAAAGATCACTTTATCAAAATAATTAATTTGTCAACAAAATATTTGATTTTTTAACAAAATAATTCAACTTTAAACGAAACAGTTGAATTTTCAAAGAAAAACCTGATTTTTAATAGAATTGTTGAATTTTCAACCTGAAAAGAAAAATTTTCCACCTAATTGTTGAATTTTCAACCAAACAGTTGCTTTTCCAACCCAACAGTTGAATTTTGAAGCAAATGAGCTGAATTCCTAATAAAAAAAGGTGAATTTTCAACCTGCAAAGACAAATTTTCAAAAAAACAGTCAATGTTATTTAAATAGTCAATTTTACGAACAGAAAAAATGTCTCAAATCAGGAATTTTTTATCTTGAAAAATGCATCTTTTTTGGTTGAAAATTCTACACCTTGGTTGAAAGATAAAATAGTTTATTAAAAATTCATTTTTTTAAATTGAAAAAGAAAGTTTCTCGTTATACCGAATTTTCGGGATGACTAGTCCATCTCGTTTTCCAATTCCTACAATTTTTCGGGACGACTAGACACAGCCTATTGAAAATATATTTTTAGTTGAAATATTGACTGTTTTTTATAGAAAATTCATCTTTCTGTCCTAGAAATTCAACAATTTGGTAGAAAATTCAACTGCTTTGTAGAAGATTCGTTTTTTTATTAGAAAGTAATTTTCAAAGATTAAAATGTAACTATTCCATTGTTGGTTCAAAATTGATATCTTTAGTTTAAAAATCCAACTTTTTGCTTGAAAATTGATTTAATTTGTTAAAAATCATCTGTTCGGTTAACAATTTATGTAGGTTTTGAATTTTCTTCTTCGGATTAAAAATGATGTTTTTTACCTCAAAATTGAACTACTTGATTGAAAATTAACTTTTTCGTTGAAACTTGATATTCTTCGGTTAAAAATTCAACTGTTTTGAACAGAAAATTCGTTTTTTTATTTGAAAAATTGAAAATTGTGGATACAATTTTTTGTTATTGCCTGACGATTTTTTTTTGTGGGTGAAAATTCAATCTTTAGTTGAAAATTTCTTTGTTTGGTTCGAGATATTATCTGTTTTGACAGAAAATTCAACTAGTTTGTTTGAAATTTATATTTTTTGTTGCATTTAATTGCTTTCGATTAAATATTAAGATATTTTTTT
>CAKNXH010001504.1:254947-299861 GCA_932178445.1 Andricus quercusramuli | reverse complement strand
TTCGATCCAAAAAATCACTTTATCAAAATAATTAAATTTTTAACGAAATATTCGACTTTTTAACAAAATAATTCAACTTTAAACGAAACCGTTGAATTTTCGAAAAAACCTGACTTTTTACAAAATTGTTGATTTTCAACCTGAAAAGATGAATTTTCCACCGAATTGTTGAATTTTCAACCAAACAGTTGCTTTTCCAACCCAACAGTAGAAATTTTGAAGCAAATGAGCTGAATTCCTAATAAAAAAAGGTGAATTTTCAACCTGCAAAGACAAAATTTCAAAAAAACAGTCAATGTTATTTAAATAGTCAATTTTACGAACAGAAAAAATGTCTCACATTAGGAATTTTTTATCTTGAAAAATTCATCTTTTTTGGTTGGACGACTAGTCCATCCCGTTTTCCAATTCCTCCAATTCTTCGGGACGACTAGACCCAGCCTATTGAAAATATATTTTTGTAGTTGAAATATTGACTGTTTCTTACAGAAAATTCATTTTTCTGTCCTAGAAATTCAAAAATTTGGTAGAAAATCGAGTAGAAAATTCAACTGATTTGTAGAAGATTCTACAAAAAAGTAATTTTCTTTTAAGGCAATTTTTTTAAATGAAAATTCAACTATTCCATTTTTGGTTAAAGATTGATATCTTTAGTTTGAAAATTTTAAATTTTCGGTTAAAAATTAATTCAAATTGTTAAAAATTCATGTATTTTTCAAATTTTCTTTTTCGGATAAAAAACCAAGCTTTATACCTTAAAATTGAACTATTTGATTGAAAATTAACTTTTTCGTTGGAACTTGATATTCTTTGGTTAAAAATTCAACTGTTTTGAACAGAAAATTCGTTTTTTTATTTGAAAAATTGAAAATTGTAGATACAATTTTTTGTTCTTGCTTGACGAATTTCTTTAGGGTGAAAATTCAAATCTTTAATTGAAAATTTCTTTGTTTGGTTGGAGATATTATCTGTTTTGACAAATAATTCAACTAGTTTGTTTGAAATTTATATTTTTTGTTGCATATAATTGGCTTCGATTAGAAATTTAAATATTTTTCTGATGGACATATCAACTATTACACTTTTTTGGCGAGCATTCATTATTTTAGATAAAAATTAATTTCTTTTGTTAAAAATCGAACTATTTTGTTGAAAACGCATGTATTTTAGTGAAAAGTCATCTTTTTGACAGAAAATTATTTTTTGTTGTTGAAAATTTGACTATTTGGATGAAAATTCTTCTTTTTTTGTTAGAAATTTAATTTTTTCAGTTAAAATTTTTAACAGTTTGCTGGAAATTCCTTTTATTTGGTTTTAAATTTATTTTTGGAACTGAGAATTCAACTATTCTATTTTGAATGTGAAATTTATCTTTTTTAATTGAAAATTCAACTATTTAGTTGAAAATTTATGTCTTTTGCTAAAAATTTGTCCTTTTAGTAGAAAATTAATTTTTTTGTTCCAAAATTCAATAATATGATTCAAAGTTCAACTGTTTTGTAGTAAGCTCGCCTTTTTGACTTTGAAAATTCTGCATTTAAAATGATTTTTTTTATTGACTGAAAAATCTTTCCTGGTTGGGGATTCAAGTATTTTGTCGAAAATTAACCATTTCTGATTTAATTCAACATGCTCTTAATTTAAAATAAAAATCTTTTCTACTTGTTCGAAAGTTGAAATACTTTTGTTATTCATAAGAAACAGTAAGTCTTAAGCTATTTTTTTATTCTTGGCAAAAAGTACGACTGATAGACGGACGAACAGTCTTCATAGGATTTCTGCCCGGGCTACGAAACCCTAAAAAACGAATTTTCAACAAAATAGTTACATTTTTAACCAAACAGATGAATTTGCATCTGAAGTGATTAATCGTTAATGACAAAAATGAATTTTTGAGACAAGACTTTGAGATTCAAACAAATAGTTGGATTTTAGCCCAAAAAGGATGACTTTTTAACAACAATAGTTGGTTTTTCTTGTTGGTTCACATTACGTCAGTTCATATTTGAGTGAGAAAATGAGGAAAAGGGTAAGCTTTTTGAAAACAGAAAAAAAAGTATTTTGAAAAAATGCTAAAACTGAGGCCATATTTCGCAAAATTAGCAAACTTTCTTTAAATTGATCATCAGGAAATGTAATTAATCTTCTTTTAAATTATACCGATGTTCTGAAATCAAAAAAATGTCCGGAAAAATTAATTCAAAGTATTCTCAACTAATGTAAAATAGTTTTAACAAACTATTCATTGCTCGACTGACAGTTATATAAAATAACATTTATATTTCGAATTTAAAAATAGGAGGGGGTCAACTTCAGTGTCACATGATATTTTGAGGGAGTGTTCACCGAAATGTCATAAATTGTCAAAAATTGTCAAAAATTGTCACAAGAGGGAGGAGGGAGTGAAAAATCATTAAAAATAGCATCACGTAATGCGTGGACCCTCCCTATAACGAAAAAAATGAATAAAATGAAAATGTTTTCTGAAAAATATTTCGTAAATTAAAGTCATCTCCAGATATATAGAATATAAGAAGAGAGAAGATATCGAACGATCCGTTAATGGGTTTGAGGGTGTTGATGCCCCGTTATCTCGATGTAAACGGAGCGATTTTATCCGTTTACCTGGTGCTCTCTTCGCGAAGACGATAGCTGTCCATGTATGACTCAGACCACCAATCCACCTCGATACTCGCATTCGCGAGATTTTAGATTGCGTTTCCTATAAATGCCACCTTATAAAAGCTATGGCTGTTATATCGATTCTACCTTTAAAACACTTTATAGAATCCCAGGTAGATGGAAAAAAACCTCAAAAAAGACTTCTTTTCAAACTAGGAACATTTTTTTAATGTGTTGACGTTTTGGAACACATTATACAGGCACCGTAAATGCGGCACTGTTCGAAATGTTCGGAAAATTCCGACACATTTAGGGTACTAAAGTAACTGAAATTTACGAAATTAGATTACCCGAAAAGAAACTTAGTAAATTTTATAGTAAATTTACTCAATATTTATTATCATTCAGGAGCGGTATCTGAAAATTACAAATAGTTTTTCAAAATTCCGGACTGCAAGAAGTGTGCAGTTAGCAACTGCGCACTTCTCACTTCAGGATCGCGTTCGAAGCGGAGAAAGCATGTTGGTTGTACATAGGGTGGTCCAAAAATGCATTGGAAAAATTTATTTTTTTATTTTTATGGGGCACCCAGAAATTTTTTCGAATCTAGAGAAAAATAAATCAATTTTTTTTATTTGAAAAAAAATGATATTTAAAGGTGCCGCAAGCCCCATGAAGCTTAACACGTACTTCCCATAAGAAAAAAAGAAATTTATGTAAATCTTATTCAGAATCCTCAATATTATCTCAATCGAGTTGAGACTCAACATTTCTCTTCGCAATTAGCCGTAGAATATGACTAAAATATCACTTTTTAATGAACAGAAGAGCTTGCATGAAGAAATGCATGGACGTAAAGGAAGCTAGAGTAGTATGCCAGGACAGAAATGTGTGGCGACAAATAGTTTATAAGCAGAGTGACAATAGAGTGAATGATGCCTGAAACAAAGACCTTGGATACTAATGGGCCCAAGTGGGGAACCATACATAACAATTTTGTGAGGCTCCTCACTTGGGGTGATCGCTAGAGAGATTGATCAGCAACCTGGGTCGGAGCAGTGTTGCGGAGTGAACGTGTTATTTGAATAAATAACACGAAAACTCCAGATCAATCTAAAATATCTATACCATAACACATATACCTACATACCTATCTACCTTATACCATATAACGACCTACTTTACACCTATATACCTATCCCACTACTTTCCAACCGAGCAAGTCACGCCTACCCCGAAAGGGAAATGGCTTAATGGTATAATAATAACACCATAAGTCTGTTTTATAGGGTCTTAAACAAACCCCATAAGTGAAAAATGGGTTTTGTGAGTTTTTCGCGCTAATTATGACTTTTTTGTGGTTTTTTCAATGAACCTTGTTTCTGGCACATGAAAGACAACTTCATACTGGTAACTAGACGTTCACATGAATTGTTTAAACAATTTATTATTGTTTTTAGCAATTTTCGCATAGACTGGAGTTAGAAAGACGTTGTTTTTCCACAAATTACCCACTTGTTGTCCAATTTTCAATCAAAGGAAAGTGATAGTTCATCAATGTTAACAGGAGTGATTGTTTAAATAATTTATTGTTAATGTTAATAATATTCTGTTAGAAAAATGCTACGAAATTGTAGTAAAAAAAATTCACTTCTAGTCAAATTTTCAATTAAGATAAGTTAAATAATTGACTAGAGTCAAGGAAATTAATTGTTTAAACAACTTGATATTACTATTAATAATATTATATTTGAATAATGCTTAAAAGATGCGTTTTTTCTGAAATTTCTGGCTTTTTGTCCAATTTTCAATTGGAGTGAAGTAATAATAAATCGAAGTTAACAAAATAATTGTTTAAACAATTATTATGATTGTTAATAATATTCTCTTCGCTTAATCAGTAGAATGTTGCAGTTTTTTCTGAAATTTTCAACTGTTTGTCTATTTTTCATTAGGCGTGACTTAATAATTAATTAGATTTAGCAAAAATAATTGTTTAAGCAAATTATTATTGTTATGATTATCTTCATCTATATCAGTGCCTGATATTTGCGGTTTTTCGGCAATTTTTACCTTTCTGTCCTTTTTTTCACTTAGTGAGTCAGCAATTAATTAAAGTGAACAAAAAATTGTTTAAACTATTTAATATTGTTTATAACTATCTTTTCTTAGATAAGTGGAAGAAAGTGGCGGCTTCTTCTAAAATCTTTAACTTTGCATCGCCTTTTTTATTTATGAACATATAATAAGTCAACCACAACAAAAATGATTTTTCGAATGGTATTGTTGTTTTTAGTGAATTATTCTTGCTCTTTTCTCAATGCTTGAAGAAAAAAATTTAAAGAAAGAAAACTATTTTACACAAGAGGCAGAAATCAATATTAAATTGTTTAAACAACTTTTTTGCTAACTTTAATTAATAATTACCTCACTAAGTGAAAAAAGGACAGAAAGGAGAAAATGAAGATAGTCATAAACAATAATAATTTGTTTGAACAATTATTTTTGCTAAATCTAATCAATTATTAAGTCACGCCTAAATGAAAAATAGAGAAACAGTTGAACATTTCAGAAAAAACCGTAACATTCAACCAATTAAGCAAAGAGAATATTATTAACAATGATAATAAATGGTTGAAACAATTATTTTGTTAACTCGAATTCATTATTGCTTCACTCCAATTGAAAATTGGACAGAAACCCAGAAATTAAAAAAACGCATCTTTGTAGCATTAATTAAATATAATATTATTAATAATTATAATAAATTGTTTAAACAATTAATTTTCTCAACTCTAATCACTTAACTTATCTCAATTGAAAATTGGACTAAACGTGAAAAAAAATAATTTTGGACCACCCTATATGTACAAGTGGATGCAGAGCACTTGGTGTTTAAAATACATTCATAGCAATGCAAAAAAACCCGAAAACATAAAAAATGTTTAATGAAGAAATTTTTTTTTCAATACAAATAAATTCTTATGGACAATTTTAATATCAGTTATGACTTTCTTGTAATATTTAACAAATTTCCAGTTGTTCAAATAATTTTTAGAAATTTTCGAAATAAACAATAATTAATTGTTTTAATAATCACATAATGTTTCCAAACAAATATATTACTCCTAAAAATGACCAACTATTACATTTTATTTAAAAAATACGATTATTTTTTCACATGATTCAGAAAAAAATGGTTTAAAGAAGTAAAATTTATTTGAAAAATCAAAAATTGTTTAAAAAGTCATAAGGGATGTTTAAATTGTCCGTATCAAGATTCCCTCTTAACGAATGACTCGACACTTTTGTTTTTAGAAAGATATTATCTTATTATAAAAATATTTTTTAATTATTGATAAAATAGGAATAAAATACTAATTTGAGCTGCATATGTTCATAAACATCCGCTTTTTCGCGAAAAAAATAAATTTCTTAAGACTTTTCAAATAATAAATTAGAAACTGATATGCATTGCCCTTAAAAAATATATTGAAAAAATCAAGATTTACGTTTACCAATTTTCTTGACACTTTTGCTTTTGGAAAGATTTTATAATATTGTAACAATGTTCGACGCAAATTGGAAATATATGGATTGAAATTCCAAACTTTAAATTGTACTTTTTTTTCAAGTTCCAAGAAGTAAAATGTTATTATATATATTTCCAAGTTATATTTAAAAAATTAAAGAATTTTTGGAGATTTCGTTTCAAAAAGTTTTGGAGCTCTCAATATTCGAAAATTTGTCATTATGCATTTTCAAATAGTTCGTTTTTGATATTGTAAAATAAACGGTTGCATTTGGAACAAAAAATTGATTTTGTACCAAAAAAAGACGAATTTTTCACAAAATATAAGAATTGTTAACCAAATATGAATTTGCTACCTAATGGTTGAATTTTAGAACCCAAAGTACGAATTTTCCACAAAACAGTGGAATTTTAAACAAACGAATTGAATTTTTAACGAAATATTTACATTTTTAGGTAAAAAACAAAACAATTTTTAACAAACAAAAAAACAAACGAATTTTGAACTAAAATTCTGAATCAACCAAAAAGCTGAACTTTTAAGAAAGGTTGTTCAGATTTCAACCAAAGACCTTAATTTTCAAACTAAAAAGATGAATTTTCAACAATAAACATAATAGATGATATTTCAAAAAAAGAAGATTGTAATTAGAAATTAAAAACAGCTGGATTTATCCAACAAACAAGAATTTTCCTAATAAATTGTCAAATTTTAGAACTGAAAATATGAATTTTCTACAGAAGAGTTAAATTTTCAACTAGAAAATTAATTTACTACCAAAAAAATGAGATTATAACCAGAAGGTTGCAATTTTTACTATAAAAGGTGGAATTTCTACAGTAAGAGATGATATTTTAAACCAAGAAGATAAATGTTCAACAAAATAGTTGAATTTTTAATTGAGAAAAATCGTTAGTCAAGAAGAATAAATTTTAATAAATTTGTTGAATTTCCAAGTCAAAAAGACGAATTTTCAACAAAACCGTTAAATTTTTGTGTTTGTTAATTTATGAGTACAGAGGCCTGTAGATTGATTAATTTTGACACCAAACCTACCTGAATTATTTGAATTCTCTGAAGACCTTCTCATAGTTCCAAATTTAACTCCTATTTTGAAAATTTGTCTTTCAGGTTAAAAAATTCATCTCTTCTGGTAGAAATTTTTTTCTTTTAAATGCAATAGTTTGATAGAAAATTAATCTGTTTTAGTTAAGCACTTAACTATTTCGTTGTTAATTCAACTATATGATTGCAAGTTGAACTCCCTTATTTAAACTCATTTATGTTGTTAAAAATGCATCGTCATCGGTAAAAAATTAATCTTCTTGGATGAAAATTCATGTTTCCAATTGAAAATTCAAGTCCTAAGTTGAGAGTAGAACTTTTTTGTCAAACCTTCATTTTTTTTTTGTTACAAATTCATCAATCCAGTTGAAAATTCAAATGTTTGGTTTGAAGATTGAACAATCCAGTTGAATTTTTTTTTCTTCTTGATTGAAAAATCTTTCTTTCTTACAATTTCAACTCTTTTGATTAAAATTCGTCTTTTTAGTTCAGTTCAACTGTTTCTTATTTAGAATTAGAATATTTTTTGTTTGAAAGATCAACTATGAGATTTTTCATTGAAAATTCGTTGTTTGTTGTTGAAAATTAATTAAATTGAAAATAAATTTTTCTAGTAGAAAATTCACTTTAGTTTTACATACATTTTTTTGTTGAATGTTCATCATCATAGTAGAAGAGTCATCTCTTTTGTTAAAATTTTAACTATATTATTTAAAATGTCTATAGTTTGTTGATGGTTTATCTTTATTGGTAGTAACTTAATCTTCTCGGTGCAAATTCATTTGTATGAGTTCAAAATCGAATAATTTGGATGATTTTTTTTCATTCTTCACGGAAAAATCTGTCTTTTTTGAAAACTCAAATCTTTCATTTAAAATCCGGCTTTCTGATTGAATTGAACTATTTTTAATTCAAATTAAAAAGGTTTTATGGTTGGAATGTCAAATATTACATTTTACGTTCAAAATTCGTTTTCTTTTTTTGAAAATAAATGTTTTCAATTGAAAATTTGACTATCCCAATTTAAGTTGGAAATTTAATTTCTTAATTGAAAATGCATGTATTTTGTCAAAAATATCCTTTTTGGTAGAACATGAATCTTTATGATTGAAAATTAACCTGTTTTGTTTAATAATTCAAACATTTTGTTGCAACTTCGTCTTTTTAGAGTTAACCGTTTTTGTTAAAATTAAAATCTTCTTTTATTGAAGTATCAACTATCACATTTTTTCTCGAGGATCTATCTTTTTTATTCGAAGAATCAATAATTTTGTTGAAAAATTATTTTTCAATAAAAATTTTTTTTTTTAACTGAAAGTTTAACCATTTCATTGAAACTTCTTCTATTTTTTCTGAAACTTTGTCTTTTTTGGTAGAAAATTAATATTTATGGTTGAAAAATGATCTTTTTGTTTGAAAATTAAACTTCTGGGTTGAAAGTGAAACTCCTTCATTGCAAATTTTTATTTTGATATTAACTTTTTTTTTCCAAATCATTCGTTTTCAAACTTCAAAACTTCGTTCAAACTTCAAACTTTCAAACTTCAAACTTCGTTTCAAATTACTTTCTTCAATTGAAAATTTAACTATTCAATTTTTAGTGGAAGGTTGATATTTTTTGGTTGAAAATATCACTATTTTCTCGAAAATTCATTTTTGTATTAAATTCATTTATTCATTTATATAAAAAAATCAACAAAGAAGTTGAAAACTACTTGGATTAATATCTGAATTACTCCGAATGAGTTGAATTACCCTGGATTACTAGTTAATGACTTGGATTTCCTCGGATTACAAGTGGACTACTCCCGACTAGAACTGGATTCTAAGTGCGTTACTCAAATTACAAGTGCATTACTCCGAATGACTACAATTACACCAGAGCTTCGTTATGTGCTCGCGCGACTGCAGGCGATATTAGCAATTCCTAGAATTGCTCGTCCCAACAGTTTCTCAGGGGGCAGGGTGAGAGACGGTTGCGACTCCGCCTATGAAGGGACGCACTGCATTACTCCGCAGTCAAGTAGATTGCGCAATGTCATGAAAACGGTTCAGGCGGCCCTGCCTGTTTACGTTTCGCTGCTGGCGATATATGCACAAGGTCATGTTCAGGCAACCCCCAAGATTGAGCATATAACGAAGCTCTGGTGTACTTCAGATCATAAGTGGATTACGTCAGAATAATCACTCTGGAATTACTCTGGATTACTTCGAATTACGCTGGATTACTCAGATCACACCGGGTTTCCGGTTCAGATAACCGAGCGTTCCAGCGAAATTCCACGGATTACAAGTGGATTACTCTGGCCTACAAGTGCATGAATCCGAATTACTTTAATCACTCTGGATTACAAGTGGATTGTCCCGAATTACACTGGAATACTCGGATTACACCGAAATACCGGTTCAGATAATCGAGCGGTCCAGCGGATTACCAGAGTTGTTTTCCCCTCGCCACAGTGAGTTGTTGTTCTTAAATATTTACAATTTTTTTTTCGAACTCAGCGTCAGCGCGCTCTCAACGAATTTCGAGGGCGCTAATATAAATCAAGTTTTATTATGTAACTGTCTCAAAGCAACAATTTGCATTTTCAAAAGTTGACGCCCATCAGATAAGGTCGTACTCAAAGCCTCTCTTGCAGGAACATAATATACATATATGTGGTCATATATGTATATATGAAGGTCCATCCTTTCCTTCTGTCCCTTTTTGGCCTCAGCTCGCGAGGATCTAACCAAGCTGCCAAATGGTCCCAGTGGTAATTTCGGCATATACTGATGAATTTATGAATGGCGGGATATTTGAATGTTGCCAGAAGGGACGGCCTACGTCTAGCCAAAAGGCTCGCTAATATTTAAGACAAGAGATTTAGAACTAGATGCCGGCCTCGCTCAGCGCGGTAGGATGTAAATCATCCAAACTCTAGCGTAACCCCTATAATCACTCGGAAATGGTTATGCATCTCTCTAGATGGGGTCGACTAGAAATTTCCAAGTGGATTTTAAGAACGGATCCCGAATCGCGGACCCGGTCATGTACGATTAGGGATCGAGATGCTCCTAAATCTCGTTGCAACTATTAACCTGCCCTTCTTTTGACTATGATTCCGAAAGGCCTAATCTAACTTTTAAAAGGAGGCTGCAATAGAGAAATTAAAACTTGAAGACGGTAATTATCGAGAAAGGATCTCGCATTATTTTAATTGTTTAGAATCGCTTCCAACAATGTTATACTTTGGGCAAAAATGTTTTTCAAAATTTACTATCGTTATCATATCTCATAGGCTCTTTATTTAGACGTCATCCAAAAATAAATTAAGATGAATGGGGTGAGGGGGGTTTGATGAAATATTATGGTTTCTTATGAATTACAGAAGTTGAACAACTTTTAAATCGAGTTATTCAATTTTTAAGAAAAAATGATGAATTATGAACAAAAAAATGTCATAATTGATATTTCAAATAAATGATTATGTATTATATATTATTAAAAAAAATAGAAATATATATCGTATATTATATTATAAAAAAATTAAGAATATATATTATATTTTATTATATTTTCATTTTAAATGAACATCAGATTAATTGAACCAAAAAAACAAAATTCAACAAAATAATTAAATTTCTAACCAAAGGATATTCACTTTCAGCTAAACAGTTGCATTTTGGACGGAAGAAGATGAAATATCCACTATAAGAGATAAATTGTTTGATAAAAATGTTGAATTTTCAAACAGAAAGGTAAATTTTCGACCAGGAAGATTAATTTTCTATTAAAAAATACGAATTTTCAACAAAATAAATGAATTTTCAACCAAATTGTAGATTCTTAACCAAGAAGATTAATTTTCTACAAAAAAAAAAAATTATTTCCCAATGAAATACATCAATTTTCAAAAAAATATTTGAATTGAAAAAAAATACACAGAAAGGAATATATATCTTTTTCTTTCAGAAAATAAATATTAAATATAAAAAAAAAAATTCACCACCAAAGTTGAATTCTCAACCAAATAGCTGAATTTTCTATCAAAGTAGTTCAACTTTCTAACAAAAGGGATGCATTTCCATCTAGAATTTATATTCTTGATCAAAAATTAAATTATTCTGTTGAACATTCATTGTCTTGGTTTAAAAATTCAACGATTTGTTTGATTTTTTTTTATTTTTTGGAAAATTTCTTTTTGGTTGAAAATTCATCTTATTCGTTGAACAATCGTTATTTTCGTTTATAAACTCATCTCTTTCAGAAGAAATTTCATATTTCTTCATCTCTGTTTTTCATTTAAATTGAAATATTTTTTGGTTAAAATATCAACTTGTATAGCCTTCGTTGAAAATGCATGTTCTTTTGTTGGAAATGTAACGATTTTCTTTAAAATAATCTTTTTTTTCAAAATTAACTTTTTTGTTCAAACTTGAAATGTTTTATAGAAAATTCGTATTTTCACCTTAAAAATTAAAAAATTTGGTAGAAAATTCAACTATTTTGTCGAAAGTTGAACTAGTCTGTTAAAAATTCATTCATTTGGTTACAAATTCATAATTTTAGTTACAAATTTAACGATCTTGTCGAATTTTTTTTTGTCATTGAAAATTAATACTTTTGAACTGAAAAAATAATTATTCCACTTCCACTAAGAAATTGATATATTTAGTTACAAATTCAACTAATTAATAGAAAATTCCTATATTTTTTCAAGAGTTCGTCTTAATTGGATAAATTGATCTTTTGTTGATTCAAAATAAGAATAATTTCTTGTTGAAACATCAACAATTATATTTTGAATTAAAAATTCATATTTTTGAGCTGAACATTCAACTTCTTAGTTTAGGTTTAATTCACTTTCTTAAAAATTCATTTTTTGGTTGAATATTTAACTGCTTTGTAGAAAATTCGTATTTTTGGTTTGAAAATTCAACTATTAATTTTTTTACAGAAATTCGAGCTGTTCCATTTTTCATAAAAAAAATTGATACTTTCAGTTCCAAATTCAACTATTTAGTTGAAATTTCATTATACTATTGAAAATTCGTCTTTTGCTAGATAATTAATATCTTCGGTTGAAAATTCAACTATTTGGTTAAAAATTGATGTCTTTTCTTACAAATTATTCTTTTTTGGTTGAAAATAAATGTTCTTGGTAGAAAGTTCAACTATTTGTGGAATTTTTGTTGTTGTTAAAAATTAATTTTTCAAATGAAAATTTGAATTCCATTTTTGTTTCAAAGTTGATATTTTTTGGTTGGAAATTCAACTTCTTGGTTGAAAGTTAAACGACTTTCTTAAAAAATAGTTTTTTGGTCAAAAAATCATCATTTTTGTTTACAAATTGAACTTTTTCACTTGAAAATTTTAACTATTTTGTTGTAAATTCATGAAATTAGTTAGAAGTTCGTTTTCTCAGTTGCAAATGCAACTTCTTGATTGAAAGTTGAACGAATGTCTTAAAAATTCGTCTTTGGTTGAAGATTCATCATTGTAGATAAATGTTCATTATTAACTAAAAAAGTTTTTTGGATGGCAAATTAAACTCTTTTTCAAAATTTATCTTTTTTAATTGACATTGCATCTGTTTTGGTAGAAAGATCATCTTTTAGGGTTGAAAAATGCAACTGTTTGTTTGAAAGTGAACCTTTTCCGGTATTCTTTTTTGGTTCAATTTAACTGTTTTTGGTTTAAATTAAAAGACTTTTTTGGTTGAAATATTAACTATTATATTTTTTGTTCTTGGTTCAATCAGCTGAAGATTCCAGCTGAAGATTCATAATTTTAGTTGAAAATTCGTCTTTTCGGTAGATAATTGATTTTCTTGGTGGAAATTTATTCTCTTTGATTGAAAATAAATGGTTATAAAATAAAATTTGTTATTAAACAAACAAGAAAATAATCAAAAATATATAAATCGGCCATGACTGTTCGATGCGAAATTATATTGGCTTTCATAAAAAAAAGTTAAAAAAGATAATAGTTGTCTTCTGAAAATCAAATTGTCCACGGACGTTTTTTTTTGCCCCACTGTGTGCTGGAACGATTACCTGCAACAGTTTGCACCCCCAGTTTTTTCTTTGTCCACTTTTATATTTTTTTGTTTAAATTCATCTTTTGTTGAAAGTTCAATTCTTATGTTACATCTTGAAAAATTTTGTGACGAACTAATTCTTTTTGGTCGGAAGTTCAAATTTTTTTCTAAATTTGTCTATTTGATTTAAAAATTCAACTACTTCAGTATAAAATTTAAATATTTTGTTGAATATTTATTCTTTTCTTGATAATTCAGAGAACTCCTAAATTGTTAAATATTTCCATAGACATAGTCAATTTAAAAGTATTGGGAAAAACTAGGGTTTTTCATTAATACTTCCTAAGAGAATTAAAAAATTCA
This sequence comes from Andricus quercusramuli, assembly GCA_932178445.1. Lineage (NCBI taxonomy): Eukaryota > Metazoa > Arthropoda > Insecta > Hymenoptera > Cynipidae > Andricus > Andricus quercusramuli. Next base: position 286,252 of record CAKNXH010001504.1, on the reverse strand, counting down.
AGTTATTTTTCCTAGAGTTTTTTCATTGGTACAGATCTAGACATGAATAAAGAAAATTCGAAGATTTTTATTCTTTGTCTTTTTTATAAAAATGTTTTAATGTGTAGAAATGAAGTTAGTATAATTTGATGGACATAATTTTTGGAGATGAGAAATTGATTATTGATATCCTTGTCATGATTCATTTGCAGGATTGAGTTGTTTCACACTCTTTTTTTTTTACTTTCTCTTTCCTTTTTTTTATTCTATCGACTTCTTCCGTTGTATATATCCCATCACCTTCCTGTCGACATTTTGCGCAACCATAACGAAACGTCGAGCCCTTCGGGCGGAAGTGCGAACAAGTACACAATTGGTGTGTTCGAAGCGGAATATATAATTTGCACCTAATAAAGTAATGAGTACCCACGCTACTTTAATGACGAGATCAGGCAATCTGCGATTCCATTTTTGGCACAGGGAGAGGGAAACTTTCCATGAATACCCAGTCATTAATGCAAATTTCATCAGATGGTTTCAAAATCTGAGATCATCTTCAGATTTGAAAATAAAGGAGAACAAGGCTTGAATACAAATCAGTTTTTTGTGACGGACTTGAAATATATATTTATTAAACATATAGTTTCTGAGCAAATTAAAATTTATTAATTTATAAGAGGTATCCCCTCCCCCCCCCCCCCCAAAAAAAAGTAACGTAGACCAAAATTCTCTCAAAAAAGGATAAATAGGGTGATGTTCAAAAAAAAAAAAAAAATGATAGGAGAATAACATCATTTAAATTAAATTAATACAAATACCATATTTTGTCCAATATAGAACACTTAAAATTTCGGAAATTTGAAGATTTTCTACTAAAGAGATGCATTTTTTTAAAATTAGTTGATCTTTTAATTAAATACTTGAATTTTTAAACCAAAAAGGAGAAGTTTTTCAAAGACTGGTAAATTTTCAACAGAAAAGTTTACTTTCAGTCAATTGAGGTGACTTTTGAACCATGAAAGATAAATTATTTATTCGAAAGGACGAATTTTAAATGAAAACATTTATTTTTCTACCAAATAAGATGACTTCATCAAAGTAGCTGTATTCTTCAACCGAAAAAGACAGATCTATAAACAGATGTTTGCATTTTTAACAAAGAAAATACATGAATCTTCAACTAAAAAGCACCAATTCCCAACCAATTATTCGAATTTTCAACTTACAAAGTATAAATTTCCAACCAAAACTGGAATATTAAATTTTCAGATGAAAAAAAGTTCAACAAGAAAAACTAATTTAAACCAAAAAGTTAAATTTTGAACCAAAGATGTGAACCTTAGACAAAGATTTTATTAAGTTATTCAAACAAGTAGTTGCATTTCAAGTCAAAAAGGATTAATTTCTGACTAAATGGTTGAATTTTAAACCGAAAAGCTGAATTTTTCTATACCGAGTAGAATTATGTGCTACCAAAATAAACGAGTACTTTTCTACCAAAATTCGAATTTTGAACGAGTTGAATTAAACGAAAACAAATGTTTAACAGGATAGTTGAAGTTTGAACTAAGAAAAGACAAAGTTTCAACAAAAAAATTGAATGTTCAACAAAGAAGATTAATTTTCTACAAAAAAAGACAATTTTCCGACAAAATACATGAAAGAAAATTCGTTTTTTTTCTAAAATAGAAAATAAATTTTTTTTAAATTCAACTTTTTGTTTGAGAATTAACCTTTTTTAATTGAATATTCAACTAAACTTTTTTGATTGAAATATCAACTCACTATTGAATTTTGCGTTCAAAATTCATATCTTTCGGTTGAAAGCTCAACTTCTTGGTTGAAAGTTAAACGACTTTCTTAAAAAATACTTTTTTTGTTTGCTAAATATTCCCCATTTCAGTGGGACACTAAGCTCTTTAGTTGAGAACTGAACTACTATTTTATAAAAAATTATTATTTTTTGGTTCAAAATAATTAATTCAACTGAAGATGTAACTATTTGTTTGAAAATTCAGCTAGTTAGTTGAGAAATAACTTTGTTGTTGAAAATTTATATTTTGAGTTGAAAATTTAACTGCTTTTTTAAAAATGTGTCTTTTTGGCTTGAACATTTGACAATTTAGTAAAAAATTCAACTACTTGATAAAAAATTCAACTTTTTGTGGCAAATCCTTTCTTTTTCTTGAAAATTTTTGTTTAACCATTCCATTTTCTGGTCAACATCGACCTTTTATAGTTACGAATTTCAAAAATTTGGTTAAAAATTTATGTAATTATTAGAAAATTCCTATTTTTTGGTAGATAATTAATCTTCTTGGTTGAAAATTCAACTATTTGTTGTGAAATTGATGTATTTTGTTGATCATTTGTCTCCTTATGTAGAAAATTCAACTATTTTGTAGAATTTTTTTTAATGCATCTGTTTTAGTTCAAAATTCAACTAATTAATTGACAATTCGTCTTCCTAGATGAAGAATTAATCCTATTGATTGAAAATTCAACTTTTTGAGCAAAATTTTGTTTATTTTATTGAAAATGCGTATTTCTTTGGTGAAAATTCAATCTTTTTGGTTAAAAATGCAACAATTTGTTTGATTGGATAGAAAATTCAAATTTCTGTAGCTAATTTGTTTCTCGGTTGTTTGAAAATTAATTTATTTGGAAGGAAATTCAACCTTTATATTTTTTGTTTATATTTGATCTTTTTCAATTAGAAAATTCAACTATTTGGTTGAAAATTCACATGATAAATTAGAAAATTGTATTTTTAGGTGGACATTTTATTTTTTTGTTGATAATTCAACTGTTTGGTTTGAAATTAATGCATTTTGTTGAAAATCAACTCCATGGTAGATAATTCGATTTTTCCTTCCGTCAAGATAATTTTTCAAAATGAAATTAAACTATTGCAGTTTTGGTGAAAAATTGATCTTTTCGAGTCAAAAAATTCAACTATTTAATTGAAAAAATATCCAATTGATTCAAAACTCTTATTTTTTGAGTATGCAACTTTTTGGTTGAAAGTTGAACAAGTTCCTTGAAAATTTGCTTTTTGGTTGAAGATTCATAATTGTCAATGATTTATCTTTTTGGTTGAAAATTACACTACTTTGGAGGAAAATCCTTTTCTTATACGGTTGAAAATTAATTTTTTCAACTGAAAATCCAACTATTTGGTTGAATATTCAATTATTTAGTTGAAAATTACTTTTTCATAAAACATTTATATTTGAAAATTGAAAATTTGACTGTGTTAACTTGTATGTTTGTCTCGAAAAATCAACATTTTTGGCTCAGGGAGAGGAAACTTTCTATGAAAACCCTTTCATTAATGGAAATTTCATCAGATGGTTTCAAATTTTGAGATCATCTTTCAACTTGGAAATGAATCAATAAAAATCTAGCATGGCGGACTCTGAAGCGTTTTTTAATATATAATATCAAGTTCAATTGATATTTTTGAATTTATGCGATATCATTTTGTATTTGCGATTGATTCTGAACCAATCGATTCCGATTATTACATTTTCCAAATAGGAAAAGTAATAATTAATACAATTACACATTTCTTGAAATTGATCATTTCATAAATATTCCCTAAGCAATATTAATACAAAAAATATATTTTTCGATAAATTAATGTAGACATTTATGCCTCAATTAAGAGAAATCTTAATGGGCAACCCTGCAAATTGGAACGAATCTCGAGCACAGTGTCTCCAATTAAAAAATTATTTTAAGATCGAAATGAAATCTACTTTCTTATAATAATTTAATTCACCAAAATCAGAGTACAAAAAAGGTCACAAAAATCAGATTTTCGAATACCTCTTTTCAGGCTCATTCCCTCATTTTTATTCGGTTATAGATTTGTCTCTAATAAAACAGAAAGGAGGTTGTTGGAAATTCAATTTTGATTTGTGAACTTTTTTGTGTTCTGATTTTGATGCCTAAAATGCTTTATAAGAAAGTAGTTTTTATTTCAGTTTTTAAAAATAATTTCATTTCTTCTAATGTGTGAATTATCAAATTATTTTGATTAAAAAAAGATTCTAGACTGAGAAGCAAAGTAGAGAATGAATAAATTCGATAATGGATCTTACCAATGGTTCACACCTTTTATTCTATAGGCATGCATCGTGATCGTGCCCTCTCGAAATTATTATCGAATGTATTTCAAACATGCAATTTCGTACGCTACGTGACGAAATGCTAATTTATCGAGTGGAAGTTTGTGGGAAAGGATATTGAACAAAGTGAGAAGTACCTCGGTATCTTTTTATATCTGGTTTAATTATTGTGCATTGTTATATGTTATTATTATTATTATTATTAATATTATTAATATGTAGCGCTAGGACCAGTTTTACGGAATTTTCCGTAAAGTAAGCCCCTCAGCCCATTCATTTTTACATTGTATTTATAAAATTAAAATTTGTATTGCCAATAAACATATAAGTTTTTCATACTTTCTTGAGTAATATGACTTGTGTGTCAATCTAAAGAATTTATAGAAATTAACAATTATACTATCTACATTCGCATACATAGAATTGATTAGGTGCACCAATATTTTTAATTTTCAATTTATTATTGTAACATTAATAGTGGAAAAACAAAAACATCACTACAAATCAATGTTATCCTGTGAAAAGAATGTATTAGCTGCAATAATGATTACCAACCATTTTTAGTGCAAATTATAATGTTTATACTTTTTTCCTAATTAAGCTTCCTTGTGCTAAACATAGAAATCGACTTTTTTCAAAAAGGTCCGAATATAAACTAGTATATAACCATCAGTCCCATTCGAGATGACTCCTTGATAATTAAAAAAATTGTATATTTCAAAAAACGCCAAAGATAGAAGAAAAATAAAAATAAAACTGAAAACAATTTTACAGAAAACACATCTTTTGTTTTTTTTTTAAAAACCACTTGGTTGAAAGTGGAACTACTTTGTTGAAAATTCAATTTTATTGGTTAAATTCATCTCTTTCATTGGAAATTTAACTTTTCCATTTTTTATCAAATTAATCTCCTTAGTCAAAAAACCATCTTTTCTCAAAAATTAATTCTGTTTGTTTGTTAAAGATTCATAATTTTATTTCAAAAGTAATCTCTTTGGTTGAAAATTTAAGCGTTTCGTTTAAAATTTTATTTTTTTATTTGTTATTAGAGATTCATTTTCAAAATTAAAAATGTATATGTTCCATTCTTCGTTCAAGCATGCTATTTTGAATTAAAACATGATCTTTTTTAGTTGAAAATGTAACAATTTGAATGAAAATTTATGTATTTCGTTGAAAAGTATCGTCCTCCTTAGTAGAAATTTTATCTTTAATACTTTTCGGTAGAAAATTCAAATGCTCAGTTGCAAATTAATCTGTTTTGGTTCAGAATTCAACTATTCTGTTGGAAATTTGTATTTCTTGCTCGAAAAATCAACTACTTGGTTTAAAGACTACTTTTTGAAAAATGGTTGCAATTGATGCATAATTTTAGTTGGAAAATGATCTACTTTGTATAAAAGTTGTATTTTTGGTAAGAAAAATCAACAAGTTGGTAGAACGTTAAACTATTTGCTCGAAAATGACCTTTTTGTTGAAAATTTAATTATTTGATTGAAAATTCATTTTCCTCATCTATATGTTGATGATTTAACTATTTTGTTATAAATTTGTCATTGATTCTACTCTTTTTTCGAAAGTTTTTTGTTTGATGAGAAATTAATCATTTATGGAATAAAAGTCATCCCTTCAGATTAAAAATTTATCTTTCTTGGTTGAGAATGAACTTTTTGTTGAAGATTTAACATTTCCAGTTGAAAATTCATCTGTCTTCTAAAAAATTTCTCTTTTTTGGCTTGAAAATCCAACTGTTTTTGGTTGAATTTTATTCTTATTTTTTGAAAATTTTGACCAGTTGGTTGCACCTTGTAGATTCAAAACTCAAATATTTTGTTGAAGACATTTCTCTTAGTTGAAAATTCATTTGATAAATCGACTACTTGGTTTAAAGTCGAACTACTTTTTAGAATATGGCTACAACTGATGCATCATTTTAGTTGAAAATTGATCTTTTTCGTAGAAAATTGAATTATTTGTTTGAAAAATCAACTATTTTGATAAAATCATGTTTCTCTGTAGAAAATTCTACTGCTGTATTAAAATTACCTCCTTTTGAATTGAAAATTGATCTTTAATGGCAGAAAAGTCATCTTTCTTGGTTGGAAATTTGACTTTTTTGGTTGATAATGAATTATTTTTTGCTTGAAAGTTCGACTATTTGGTTGCTAATGTAACTGTAAAATAACAAATAAAGTTTGTTTTTGTTGAAAATTCCTCTTTTCGAGTTTATAAATTCATATGCTTTCATTTATCTGGAAAAGGTAACATTTCAAAAATATTAATTTCTAATTGATTATTTCATTTTGTTGTATCATTTCGAAGGTTTAAAATTCATATCAAATGACTTTATATATTATCAATTGAACCGGATTTCATTTTAGACTTATATGTTTCTAAACTTAATATTATAAAAAGAAATAAACTTAAAAAATTATTAAAAATTTTTACTTTCACATTGTTCTGTAGATAATTCTGTAAACTTTAAAGAAAAGCTATGCTATCCCTGTCTTAACTGAAAATCCTGTAACTTTAGCAGATTCATTTTTCTTAGCGTGTATTTGCATAATTATGAATAATAAAAAAGTATCACTACGATTCAATTTCATGCTACCAGCAGAATGTATAATCTTCAAACATAAAGTATTATATCTGGGTACACTTGCAGATTATTATATATCATAATGATTAAAAAAACAATTCTTAGTGAAAATTATGATGTTATTAGATTTCTTCTAATTCACCTTCTTTGTGCTAATCACAAGAATAGTTTTTTTTTCTTAAAGGCCCGATTATAGACCACGTTGATCATTCAGAATATCCCCCACTGTGTGACCTTAATCTTTCAACAACTGAGCTAATAGTTGAGGTTTAAATGGACTAAGCATAATAAATTTATTCGAGATGATTCCTCAATAATTAGACAGATGTTGCAAATCAAAAATACCAAAGACAAAAGAAAAATTGAAAACTATTCTGTCAAAATGTTTTGACAATTCTTTCATAAAGTTGAAATTCTTACAGCCAGTAAACTTACAGAAGTTTTTCATAGTTTTACGAGTGATATGACTTTTGTATCAATCTAAAGAGTTCATAAAAAGTTACAATTATACTATCTACATTTTCATAATTAACATTGATCAGGAGCATTAATGATTTTATTTTCTAATTATCATTAAATCATCAACATTAAGTCAACTGTCTCTTTCTGACAGAAGACCAAGTTCAAAATAATATAATGAAAAAACAAAAGCACCACTATAAATCAATTTCATGCTGAGAAACAGAATATACTAGCTGCGAACAGAGTGTGTAAGCTGGGTATAGATTATTATATATGATAATGACTGGAAATCATTTTTAGTGAAAATTATGATGTCTAGATTTCTTGGACTTTTCTCAAAAGGGGTCCGACTATAGACTACCATAATCTGTCGAAAATCCCATATGCTAGATATAGAAGAAAATTTAAAATAGGATCATATAGAGGATACTAGCTGGTTATACAATATTATCGAATTATTCAATCTACTAGCTTGGATGTATGCAGCTTTCATAATTTATTAAACACAATTTACTTTTTGAGTGGATAATCGTATTCCTCGAGTTCTGAAAATGCTAAAACCTAGCATAACTCATTTTTTTCGACAAATGGATTTGTCATGTTTTGTTTGGTCACTCCACAGTTATATTTCTAGGTTCGATAAATCAAACACAGTGATAAAATAAAGTCTTCAATGAAGTAACAAAAATACCAATGGCCTAAACTACTTATCAGTTAATATCCAGCTTAACTAAACACACGAATGTGTCAGCAGGCAAACATATTCCTCAAACAATTATTGAACAATATGAATAAATATCCCATAACGATAACGAATATGGGCTTATCATATATCGTGAATCATGAGGATGATCCTCATATGATGCGTCCATCGACTCCGACAACTCTGAGGACGAAAGAACAACAATTCTCCCTAAGTCGAGCTGAAGCTGAGCTGCTGATTCAGGTTCCTACGATGATCCTGCTTATTAAGTGGAGGCGAGTGCGGATGGATAGACGGCCGGTATTATGATCCCGTGTGCGGGAGAAGATGGAGATAGGTGGGTATATACCATGGCCGCCGATCCACAAACCGCTATTATTTATATTAAGTTTAATGCAACTACGTGACTGAATCCTCAGCCTACCTTGCAAGCCTGAGACCCGTATCATTAGTATACACCTATTATTGCATTACTTCGTGGTCCAGCCGCGCAGCCAGCTTGCAACCAACTATATAGATACCTTCCTACTTCTCGAATATGTATGTGTATAAATATATTTTTTTCTGTTAGTGTATGGGTATTTGTACACCCTCTTGAAGATGACCTTCCGTTCAGGGGTGGAAAAGGCCACTGACTCTCCTCTTCCACACATCTTTTTTTCTCCATCCTCAAGCATAAAATTACCCGTTCCAGCATCTCGCTCAAATTACCACTCTTAGCTTCACATAGTGTCTACGGGGATCTGTATGACATTTTTTGTTATTATTTTTTAATTGTGAGAGTTTCTTTAGGGTAATTTTTCTTCCAAAGCTCTTTAGGTAATTCAAGTCTTTAAAGAAAAATATTATTATGCTGGCAATCATTATGCGCGAATAAGTTTCTTATTAGCAGTGAAATTCTGAATATAAATGTTTCAGGGTAGCCTCTAAAAACAAAAAAAAGTTTTTGTTCGATTTCCGGTTAATAAATTCCTAGTGATAAGCATTTAAAAATTTAAACTTTCATACCTGAATAAATGCTCCATTTGAATACTGAATGCTACACTACAAAGTCAAAGCATTCCGAGCATTAGGGGCCTTTGACAAATTACGTCACGTTATTTTCAACTATTGTTTCACCCCTCCCATTCTTCGTCATAAATCATCACTCAAAACTTGAAACTCCCATCGTAAGTAGAAATATATCAAATTTTCAATAAAGTAGTTGAATTTTCAACAAAGCAAAAAACTTATTTTAGACCAGACAGCTTCATTACAACCAAATGGTTGAACTTCCAAGCGAATTTTGACCAAATAGCTGAATTTTCAACCTACAAAGAAGAATTTACGAGAAGACAGTCGAATTTTGAACCATAAACTGTTCCACCCAAAGAGATAAAATTTCAGTCCAAAACAGATGATCTTTTAATCCAACAAAGATGAATTTTCCATCAAATAGTTCAATTTGCAACAACAACAAAATTATCAATCAAACAGGTGCACTCACAACCAAATAGTTGAAGTTTTAAGCCAAGATGGCTTAGGTTTAATCTAATAGTTGAATTTTCAAACTTCAAAGATGAATTTTCAACTACATGGTCGAATTTTTAAACCGAAAAGATTAAACTTCATTTCAAAATATTTGCATCGTCAACTGAATAGTTGATTTTTCAAGCCGTCCAGATTAATTATCTATCCAAAAAGGCGAATAATTAACCAATTAGTTTAATTCTTAACAAAATATTTAAATTTGTGACAAAATAGCTGAATTTTGAACAAAATAATTCAAATCCTCAACAAAATAGTTCAATTCTTAACTGAAATTGTGAATCTCCTGCCAAAAATGGATTTCCAATAACGAAATTCAGCTTTCAATTAAGTAGTTAAATTTTGAATAAAAAAATGATTAATTCTAAATGAAGAACATAATACGTAGTTTATATTTCAACCAAGAAATTTTTTTCACTTTGAATCGAAAACAGTTGAATTTTACCAAAAAATAGCAATTTTTAACCAAATAGTTTAATTCCTAACCAAAACAGATTAATTTGTAAACCAACAGTTGTATTTTTAACCAAACAAGATTAAGTTTCGACCAAAAGAGATCAATTTAAAAAACAGGCAAATTCCCTAGAAAACAATAGAATTTTCAACCCAGAAGTATGAATTTTATACTAAACACTTAAGTTTGAACCAAATAGTTGAATTTTCTACAAAAATATTAGAATTTTGAACCCAAAGAGGGGAATTTTCAACAAGAAAGTAAAATTTTTCAAGCAAAAAGGACAAATATTCAACCAATTAGTTCAATTTTCAACAAAATCCTCAAAATTCAAACAAAATAGTTGACTTTGAAGCAAAATGATCACATTTTTAACAAAATAGTTGAATTGACGACTAAAATTATGAATCTTCTACCAAAAAATATTTCTTTAACTTGATTTAAAATGAAATCAAAAAACCTAATCTTCAGTATAAAAATATCATTGCTAAATGAAAAATATGATGAATAGTTGATATTTCAACCAAGAAAAATTTTGATTTTAAATAAAAAACAGTCGAATCCAACCAAAAAAGACCAATTTTCAACAAAATAGTTGTTTTAATTCTTTAAAACATTAAAATTGATTCTTAAAAAATTATCAAAGTCTTAACCAAAAAATATAGTAGAAAAAGAGATAAATTTAAAAAATAAAAGGAAAATTCCCTAGAGAACAGTTAAATTTCCTACCCAAAAATAGGAATTTTCCACGAAAAACTTAATTTTCAACCGATCAGTTGAATTTTATACGAAAATAATAAAACTTTCAAGCCGAAAAAACGAATTTTCTACACAACAGTTGAATTTTCAACCCAAAGTTATGAATTTTCAATCTGGAGCTCATTTTCTACCAAATAACAGATATTCAAATCGTTGAATTTTCAACTAAAAAAGATAAATTGTCAATGAAAAGTTTAGTAGGCCATTTCAGAACTAAGAAATATCAATTTTCAACAAAACAAAAATAGAATAGTTAGAGTTTCAATTTAAGAATGTAATTTGTAACAAAAAAATTCAACAAAATAGTTAAATCTTCAACCAAATAGTAGAATTTTTAACCGAGGTAGATGAATTCCGAATCAAAAATAATGTTAGTAGACCTTTAAATTTTCAAAAATTGTTTTCAAAAAATTATTTGAATTTCCTTATACGAATCTATCAATTCTGTTAAGATTTAAGCAAGAAAACTTGACTTTTGCATCCATTTGGCTTCCAAAAAAAGAGGTAATTTTGATTTAAAAAATTGTGGTAATTTCATGAAATCAAGCCGGTTCTAAATCTGTTTAAAATTGTCTATAATAAACGACTTTGGAATCTTTTAAAATAACTTACAATTTTTCAATTCTAAGAAATTTTTGCAATGTCCTCCATATTCTTCGAAATTATTGAAATCCATAGAAATCCCTTCAACTAATATTCATATTATTCCCCAAGGTTCTTTGAAAATTCGTTAAAAACCCTTGAAATAGCTTGAAATATTTAACAATTGTTGAAATCCATTAAAAATGTAGACAATATTTAAAATTTTATCCATAAAAATTAAGTTTCTCTGAAAAAAATGGTTAGATAAAATTCAATCGCGCCTTTACGTCTGTGAATTTTCATTTTCTAATATTTAAGACATAAACTATTTGAAAATCCATAATATCCAATTTTTTAATACTGACAGTTCTAGGAATATTTGAAACGATTGAAATTATTTGAGGAATGATCAATTCTAGTTAGTAAGATATATTTTAAAGAACTCTTACTTCCGTAATTTTAATATTTTCATTTATCAAAAATTGTTTACATTAAAAAAAAGAACTTATGCAATTGATGATTTAAAAATCGTTGAATTTAAAATGTCTTGAACAAGCATGATTGTTTAAACTAATTATTATTGTTTACAAATATCTTCTCCTATAGTAATTCTAGATCGTTGCGGCTTTTTTTGAGGTTTTCCACTTTTTGTCAACTTTTTATTTAGAATGAGGTAATAATTACTTTAAGTAAACAAACATTATTACTTACAGAATGTATTATTATTTTGAATAATATTATCTTTGAATAATGCTAAAAAGTTGAGCTTTTTTCCAAAATATGCACCTTTTTGTCAATTTTTTACTTAGAGCGAGGTGAAAATTATTAAAATTCAAAACAAATAATTGTTTGAAAAATTCATCATTTTTTGTAAATATCATCTCTCAGATAATTGTTAGAACGTTCCGTTTTTTAGAATATAATTTTTTATTTTTATTTGTCTTCTTAGTTAGGAATGACTAATAGATAAACAATAAGGAGAATCATTTTGGAACTATTTGTTTGTGAATACATTTCCAGAAATAAAACAGATATATAAAATATTCTTCAAATTGTCTATATGGATCATACTAAATGTAAAATTTTCTTGAGGTAGTTACTATGAATCTCTTTGTTTGAATAAATATCAATATTTATTATTTTTTTGTAACTAAAAATTGAAATAAAAGCTGAACATTTTTCACTGAATAAAAAGTGGACAAAAAGTTGAAAATTTCAGAAAAAGAATGCAACTATCTAGAATTAATATATGAGAAGATAGTTATAAACGATAATTATTTGTTGGTAAATTTATACTTGTTAAATTTCATTAATTGTTACGTCGCTCGATGTCAAAAGTTGGCCAAAAAGAAACTACTTCTAAATGGCAGATCTAGCTCAAATTTTTGTCAGACCTGCACATCAGTCGAAGCTGCAATTCGTCCAAATTTCATGATCATAGTTATATTCCTCCCTCTTCGAGGAAGGAATATATCAAAATCGGGGAAATGATTGAAAATCTTTTGTTGTGTGAATATTGCCTCACAGAAATAACAAAATGTAATCTTTACAGCAATTTCAGAGTAATCTTTATCTACAACAAAAATTAACTTCACATGTTAAGGTTTTTCCACTACATGGGAAATGGTTACTGTATCAACTCCATTGAATCTTGTTTTGTTTCGATGCGAAAAAATTCTACTTCATCCACTTGAAAATTACCCACAACAAAAATTCACGTATGTTTTTTTGTGTGTTCTTTTAATTCGAAATATAATTTTAATTTCACATATTCAGCATAACAAAAGAATTTAATAAAGGATATAATTTGAGGAAAAAATGCATAGCTGGAAGGTATGACCTTCCGAAGACATAAGATCATCATCTCAAAAAATGATTGATGGAACTGGGCATCGGGACCTTTGTAGGTCTATTTAGCGAATTTGTCGGAATCCCAGAAGTTAATGACTAGAAGATAAAAATAAAAATAAAAGAAGAGCGTAGGGTCAGTCTACGGGGCGATAATAACTGGTCGCAATCGAATCACTACTATTACGAGGTGAAAAATGGTTTCTTCAAACAAATTTTGGAAAGAGAGGGATGCCGGCAATTAAGCGAAACTGCGTGCATTTCGGCATAATTATCGTGTTTTATATCGCCGCCAATTACGCGATGACCCTTCGGGGCAACCTGGAAAGAAAGGCTACGAGAAAACGAAGAAGGGAGGAAGATTTCGGGAATAATTTGGAATCATTTTTTTTTCTAGGTTTTTTGTTGTACTTTTTTGGTGGAGGGGCTCGATGAGAGTGTTTTGAAAATGATTCAGGTGCGAAACGTTCTGACGGACGCAACTATACAAATCATGTCGGGCCTATACTTTAAGAGTCGTTTCAGTCGCACTGTGTACAAATCATTTTTAGGGTATACTTACAAACAACGAGTGGTCAAAGGGCTTAGAACAAAATTGGCATCAGACTATATTGTAATATTCTATAATCTTTGAAATAATTTGTTATTTTGGTTTCAGTGTGATTCTTAATTAGGGGAAACCTCCCTACCGTGGATAATATGATATACAATGGATAATCATTAATTCGCAGGACAAATATGCGTAAAATAATAATTTCTCAATTTAATTTATCAACGCGTATCGTGTCTTAACTATTGATTGAATAAAAATAGTTTTTTACATACATCAGTGATTTTAATTAATCATTATCAACTGTAGATTGTATTATCCACTCTAGGCAGTTATTCTCTCAAATCCATCTCACGGATGTGAGACGTGGCCATAGGTGTATTTTACCGCGGTTCTACTGGGGGCCATTGACATTTTTTCCATATGGCAGTTGCTCTTAGTGGTACCCTGCGGTGGTTGTTTAACTTTTTTTTAAATTATATATATATATATATATATATATATATATATATATATTTATAAAACTTCTTTTATTCAATGATTAATTAAATCTGTAACAGGGTAGCAAAAATCTTTAGTTTCGGAATTCCCTGACTTCTTCCTGATTTTTCTGTGAAGGCCAGCCTTCTAATCTCGTGAAATTTTAAACATAGATTAGGATTAAAATTAAAAAACTTCAAATTCATTCATTTGTTTCAACCAAACAAGATGACCATCCTACCATGAAAGATGAATTTTCAATCCAAAAGGACGAATTTTCAACAAAATAGTTTAATTTTCGAACAAAAAAAATGATTTTTTGACAAAATAGATAAATTTTTCACGAAGAGTAGAACTTTTTACCAAATTGTTGAATTTTTAACCAAATTGTCAAATTTTCAAACAAACAAAAAATCTTCAACCAAAAAACTTTTACTTTCAACCAAGTAATTACATTTTTATGAGACAGTTAAATTAAAAAAATAGATGAATTTTTAATGAGAAAGAACGAATTTTCTGTCCAGATAGACGAATGTTTAACAAAACAGTCGAATTTGGGAACGAAAAAGATGTTTTTCTAACAAAATATTGGGATTTCCAAGAACAAAAAAATTTTTTTAAGCAATCACAACATCACAACATGCATTTACAACCAAATAGTAGAACTTTAAAGAAAAAAATACTAATTTTCAAAAAATATTCGAACATTGAAACCAAATAGCAAACTGCAAAAAAGAGTTGCATTTTCAACGAAAAAACTTGAATTAAACTCAAAATTAACCAAAGTTGACTTAACTTAAACTTAAAATTTCTAGCCATAAAGACGCATTTTTTAGAAGTCAGTTGAATTTTCAACAAAAGAAGAAATGAAATCAAACTTTAACCAAAAACTGTTGCATTTTCAACCAAATAAGTGAATATTTTAGAAGATAGTTGAATTTTTAACAAAAAAGATGAATTTTCAATCAAAAAAGATACAGTGGAATCTTCTATTTAAAAAGATGACTTCTCAACAAATTACTCAAACTTTCCACAAAATAATTAAACTTTCAACAAAATAGTTAAATTTTCAACCGAATACTATGAATTTTCTACCTACAAAGATGAATTTTCAACCAACTGGTTGAATTTTGAAACAGAAAATATTAAACTTTCACCAAATACAGATGTATTAAAAAAAAATTGTTGAATTTTCTAGTTGAAAAGTCGAATTTTTAGAAGACAGTTGACATTTAAGCCCGAAAAGATAAATTTTCAACAATATATATGAACTTTCAATGAAATGGTTGTATTTTCAAATCACAAAGATAATTTTCCAATCGAATTGTCGACTTTTTAGTCAAAAAAGATTAAACTTCAACCAAAAACAGTTGTATTTCCAACAATATAGTTGAATTGTCGACAAAAAGAGGAAATTTTAACCAAAAATGTCATAGTTGTAATATAAACAAAAATAAAACAAATTTTATACAGAATACTTAAGACTTGAACAAAAAAGTTGAATTTTTGACAAAATAATTAAATTTTCAACAAAATATTGAAAACTTCAAATAGATTTTTAACTTTTAACTAACTAGTTAAATTTTTAACCAAAAAGCCTAATTTTGTACCAAGAAAATTAATGTTCTACCAAGAAGACGAATTTTCAAAAAAATATATGAATTCCCAACTGAAAATGATACATTTTCAACAAAAAATGGAATAATTAAAGTTTTAGAAAGAAAAATTAATTTTGAACGAAATAGTTACATTTTCAAAACAAAAAAAAAAATCAGCGAAGAAGTTCAGCTTGTAACCAAAAGAGAAAAACTTTCTACCAAAATAGTTTAATTTTCAACCCAAAAAACAGAATTTTTGAACAAAAAGTAATTTAATTTTGAGCCAAATAATGAATCTTTCAGGCAAAAAATGCGAATTCTCAAACAGAAATATAATAATAGACTTCTCAATCAAAGAGAAGATATTGTTACCAAATTGTTAAATTTTTAAGTCGTAGAGGTGAATTTCCAATAAAAAAATTGAATTTTCAACCAGAGAATATGAGCTGACAAAAAAAAATTAATCTCCCACTTCTAGAAAATTTACAACTTTTGAAAACCAATAAGGATTATGTTAGAAAAATTAAAATTTTCCTATATTTGGCTACAAATCTTCCTACCTCTAACAAATTTTTTTACTCCCAAAAAGCTTTTCTACAGATTTACGCAGTTGTAGTTTTCGTAAAAATAAATATTTTTTTCAATAAAAAAATGTAGGAAATTTCATCGGAAGCCTAATTTTCAAATTTCATGAGAATCGGATCATTCTGACGCGCAATTTTCTGATCAAATAAAAAATTCTAAATTTGTAGTAAAGCTTTGCATATAAATTTGATCCAATTCCGAGATCGAATTGATCAAATGCCATTTACGGCGTTTAGAATAACAAAGAAAGTATAAAAACATTTTTACAAAATTTAACAGCTAAATTTTTAAGTGCAGCAACGAAGATTTATCGAAGTGCCATCGATCTTGATGATCGTCCTCATTTATCTCGATAACTCATCTTTGATCGTGTCGATCGTTTTGTTGATACAATCGCATTATGGCTTTTGTACATATGTTGCTGCGCAGTATGACTAATGAATGCAGTCAGCTGTAATTAATAGCAAATCAATAAGCTGCGATTAAAAAATGATTACTCAAATCTCTTGGATAAGTTATACTTACAATAAGAGTTTAGTAAAAATTATAATAGAACCTTTATTTTGTAAATAATATCATAATAAGTTGTTTCAATTTCCACAGTTAATAACAAAAAATGGATACCAAAAATGTCATGATTCCGCTAAAAAATATCTTAAGGTAATAAATAATTATTGCAGTAAATATTTTTTGCAATTGAATTTTTTTCTCAATGTCGCTTCTCATCAATTTTTAAATAAACTATCTTCAAATATGGTTGTTTGTTAAGAAAATTTTCGCATTGGAAAAAATTGTTTTAACAATTTCAGTTGTACAGAAGTTTTATTTTCAAAATTAGAAACAGTAAAGATCTACAAAATGTTTTTCCGGCAAAAATTACCATCGCTTCTTAAATATCATCCATTTTTCGAAAATTGGTAAGAAGCAATAGTACAAAAAACTCAATTGTAAAAAAATGGTTGAAATAAATCTTTTGTTTGAGTTTTAATGTTTTTCCATGAATATATTGTTTTTCTTTTGAAATGCTACTAATAAACAATTTTTGACGAAATTGAGTTACCTTGAAAAATGATGCTTTCTCACTTTTAACACCTATTTCAAGAAGAGAATTAGGGCTTTGCAATTTTTCACCAAAAGATTTACTATGTAAATGTATACAAATATTATAAAAATTTAAGAAAGTCAAACTAAACTATTGAAATCCACGGAAATATTCATTTTTTTAACATTTTGACGATTATTATAGGAATTTGAAAAGTATTTAAGAATTATGTACTATTTTTATTTAAAAATAAATTACTTAATCAGTTGCAAATTATTCCACTAGAAAGTTTTTTTTTCTGTCATATAAGAAATCTTCTGTAGTGTCCTAAAATCTCATAAATTCATCTGGTTTATTAAGAAATACTACTATATTGTTGAACATCTATCTTTTTTTCGAAAACTTGTTTAATTTTATAATGAAAATTAATTTTTCAACTGGAAATTTAACTATTCTATTTCGGGTTGAAAGTTTACGTTTCTTAGATGAAAACTAAACTGTTTGGTTACAAATTAATTTCCTTGTTTGAAAATTCAAGTACTTGGTTATAAATATAAGTGTTTTGTTATTATTAATATTTGTGAAGAAAATCAATCTTCTGGATTTTTCTTAAAAAATTTTTTTTGCTAAAGAAAAGATTCATCATTTTGGTTCAAAACTTATCTCCTTGGTTGAAAATTCAACTATTTTGCTGAAAATTGTTTTTTTTTTTCTTGAGAATTAATTTTCTTCCCTGAAAATCTAAGAAGTCTATTACTAATCTATTTTGTTATTTTTGATTTAGAATAACAATATTTTGTTGTGAAAATATTAACTATTACATTTTTTTAGAAGTTTTTTTTCGTTGAAGATTCATAGTTTCATTTGAAAATTCAATTATTCGGACGTAAATGAACTTTTTCGTTGAAAATTCATATTTTCGGGTTCGAAATTCAACGATTTTTTGAAAATGTACCTTTCTCGCCTGAGAATTCAAAAGTTTGGTACAAAATAAAAATATTCTGTTGAAAATCAATTTTGGATGAAATTCATATTTTTGGTTGAAAATGTGACTCCTTTTTATAAAGGTACACAATTTAATAAGAACTGAACTATTAATTTTTAAAATTCAACCATTTTGTTAGAAATATGTTTATTTTAACTGATTTTTTTATCTGAAAATGTAACTATTCCATTCTTGGTTGCCAACTTTTTCTCTTCAAGTTGAAATTTCAACTATTTGTTAGAAAATTCATATATTCTGTTGAAAATTTTTCTAGTTGGGTAGAAAGTTGACCTTTTTTGTTGAAAATTTATCATTTTGGTTGAGATCTCAACTAGTTTGTTATGAATTTATCTTTTTTATTTAAATTAGTTTAAATTAGTTAAATTAGCAGAAATTTTTTTTTTCAAAATGAAAATTCAACGATTCTATTTTCAGTTGAAAATGTATCTTTTTTTGTGGAACATTCAGCTATTCTGTTGTTTTCTAAAAGATTCGACTTTTTAGCATGAAAACTTGAATCGTTTTTTCTTGAATTTGTTTGTTTAAGTAGAAAATGAATCTTGTTCAGTTGAAATTCATCTTCAAGGTTGAAGTTTGAACTTTTGTGTTAAAAATTGGTCTTTTGTCAAAGTCGTTTTTTTTAGTCAAAAATTCAACTGTCTTTGAACAAATTCGTCTGTTTGTCATGAAAATTCAACTATTTGGTTCGAAAATACAACTACCTAATTTTCCTGCTAATGATATTGGTCTTGAATTTATCGATTCAGATTTAGATATTATTTTTTCATCATGTTAGTGTCTGATAATATTTTACTGATAATTTTTCTCATACCTTATGATAAAAAGTTTTTATTAAAATTCATGTGGAGCAAATGAATCTGAAGAAAATAAATATTGATTCATGCGGGAAGTTTGCTTGATGAAATCAAAATGCAGAATCTGCGAGATCGATAATAATAAAATGTAGTATAGTATACATCAAATGACAACTTTCTTTGTGTGTTTTTTGTTGCTGGGTGCAGTACAACGTAACTCGGGTTGTTTCACTTTCTCAGGCTTTAAAGTCAATGACGGCCTATCATACATAAATCTCAACTCTTGACCAGTTTTGCAGCTGATTTTTTCAGTTTCATTTATTTACTTTTTTCCTAACGAAGCAAATCTGTCATCAATCAACGATCGCATGCCGCGTTCACAAGTCGAACGGTAAGAAGTCTCCAATCTTTTTCCAGCGTTCCCGATCGGAACCAAGCCCGAGCGCGTTTATATCACGATAAATAAGTGAAATAAAAGGGAAACGATATTGCCGTTGACATGGAACGCGCCACGGCTCGCCATCGAGAGATAAGCATCGCATATATAAAATGTTTGGTGTGCCTTCTCGTATTTCTGCCCGCGTTCATATTTTACAAAAATCCACGTTTCTTTCTCAAAAAGTCCCTTTATTCCAGAAATTTTTCATATATGATTAGTTTATTACAAATATTACGTTATCAATTATGAAAGGTGTAATATGTATAATAATGACATACTTCAGAGCAGAAAAATACCTCGATGATGTTAAGAGAGGTCGAAATATAGACCCTACTTTGAACCAGCGTTATATCCTAATGGCTACTCATTATATTCATGGACAAGTATCTGTGGATGGCACTCCTCGAGGAAGAAAATGTGGATCTCGAGACAGTGATGGTACGTGGGTTAGCTTTCGCAGATGATAAGATCGTTATGGCAGAGTCAATGAAAGACTTGCAAAGAATGTTGGGCAAACAATACAAGCATGAAGAGCATCGGCCTAAAAATTAACCTAGATAAATAAATAATTATGGTGCTTGAAGGAAAGAATGAGAAAACAATACGCAACATTGTCTCAAATAATAAGAGAATGAAACAAGTTCATAAGTACGTGTATATGGGTAGCCTATTCACTAGCGACGGAAGGATAGATGGGAAGTAAGATAGGCGCATAAACGAGAGTAAGAAGGTTCTCTGTAGAGCAGGGCCCATTATCAGAAGTGAAAATATATCGAAAAAGCTACGAAGGCAATACATAATTATATATTTGTACCGACTGTACTATGCGATAGCTAGACATGGACCTGTCTAGAAAAGGATAAGAGTGAAATTAACGCGATTGGTATGAAATCTCTGTGCACAGTATGCGGGAAAAAACTGATGGTCAAAGTGAGTAACATGACATAACATAACAAAGATAACATAATCCTCACAGAATGTGGTATAGAGGAGGCACTAGTTGCCATATGGAAAAGAAATAAGTTAAGATGGTTTGGGCATGTTGAGATAATGAAATGTCTTACTGAAAACTGCCCCACTTGAAACTGCAGCACATTAAATGGCAGTACTTAAAATGGCAGCTCTTTAAATTACAGCAGTTTTAACTGCATTATTTCACACAGCAGAACTTAAAACTACAGCACATTGAACTGCAGTAGTTTAAACTATCTCAACGTGAACTGCCAAACTTCAAACTGCAGCACTTTAAACTACAGAGCTTCCAACTACAGCACTTCAAAATGCAGCACTTCAAAATGCAGTACTTCAAACTGCAGTACTTCAAACTGCAGAACTTCACACTTCAGCAGTTTCAACAACAGCTGTTCTAAATATAGCAATTTCAACTACAGAAGAGTAAGCTGCAGAACTTCAAGCTACAGCTTTCAAGTTGCAGTAGTTTGAACTGCAGTACTTTAAACTGCTGCACTTTACACTACAGCAGTTGCAACGGAAGCACTTCAAAATACAGAGTTTCAAACCACAGCACTTAGAGCTGTAGTACTCCAAGCAGTAGCACTTTACACTACAGTAAATCAAACTGACGCACTGTAAACTGCCAAAATTTAAACTGCAGCACTCTAGACTAGAGCAGTTTCAACTGCAGTAGATTAAACTACAGCTATCTTAAATGCAGCACTTTAAACTACAAAAGTTTTCACTGCAGCACTTCAAATTGCAGAACTTCAAAGTACAGCAGTTGGAATTGAGGTATTTGAACTACAGCACTGTAAACGGCCACACTTTGAAATACAGAACTTCAGACTACTGCTCTTGGAACTATAGCATATATTTGAAAGTATTTAAAATTATATGATTATTCATTCGAAATACATCAGGTTTGTTTTTAAGGTGGATGCTGTTGACAATGTAGAAAAAAAACAAAACAAAAAACAAACTCATTTGGATTAGAATGTAAGACGCTCTAATTTCATTAACAAAATTATGTGTACTTATTTTAAGATTAGTCGTCAATATATCCCACGTTTATATTCAAAACTGAAACAAATAGAAAAATGGAATTCCTAATGAGGTTTTACCAAGCAATAATCCAGAGTCGATGGAATGAAAAAGAAAATGAAAAAGAATTAATACAATTAGCGAAAAACAAATACAAACCTATCATAACCATTCCAGTTAGCACGTATCCGGAGTGAGCGAGAGGTGAGAAATGGAATTTAATTATGGGAAACTCAGTAGTTTATAACAAGCGTAAATCAGAGACAATCTCTAACCGCAAAGTCGTAGTCGGCGGGAAAAAAAAAAGATTATACATGCGCGGCAATACCAAAGGCAACCTTCGTGCATTTTATACTTCTAATATAACGGTCCGGTCACGAACCTGAAAGTTTCTCACGGATTAAAGTTGAAATATTCGGTCTCCTAAAATTTTGATTACAATCCATTCTTCAACCTCAAATAGCACCAGGATCGCTCGCAAAATCAATCATACTATCGAGGTATCAATTGCAAATTTTCACTGAAAATCGAAGGCTTCTTTGAAATAAATTTCCTTAGTTCAATGGTGAATGTATTTGATGTTTGTAATTTAATTTTTAATTAAATTCTGTAAGACTCAACAATTATTATATGTGCCTTGAAAAGAATCCAGACGAATTCATTTGAATTTAATTGACTCTAATTTAAAATCCAGCCCACAGTAAACCTTAGCCCTCGTAGCCCACCTGTAACGATCTTGACTAATAGGTGCAAGGTTGCAAGTTCAACTCACACTCCATCAATTTTTTCGATTGTTTGTCTTCCATTTATCTCAAAGCCTGTTAAATTACTCTTCTTATCGAATTGCCGTCAAACGGGATATTTCGGATATGAGAGGTGAATTTGGACACCCCTAAATTCCATAAATTGATAGGATGAATTACTCAAAACTTTTGAGAAAATCTGGATTCAGTTCAAACCTTAATGGTTCTAGAATTTGGTTGAAACCACCTACCTCAATTAATTTGAACTATCAATTTAGAATTGTCAGAATTTACCCCGAATATCCGAAATTGCCCCGGTTGATGGTAATCAACAATCTGAAAATAATAAATATTTAATAAATTAGGTCAACAAGAAACTCTTTTTTTCGTATGAAATAACTTCCAGCCAAAACTAGTTGTATTTTTAACTAAAGAGATCGAATTTCTAATAAAAGAGAAAAATTTTCTACAGAAATGATCAACCTACAATTATACTATTCAGATTTCCAGCTAACAAAATTAGTTAACAACAGAAAAAAAGAATTTCCGACATAATGGTTAAACTTGCAACAAAACGGTTGAATATTCAACCGGAAAGAATAATTTTCCTCTAAAAAATACGAATTTTCATCAGAAAAGTTCAATTCGAAAAAAATTAAGAAGAAGGTATAATTTCCAACCAAGTAGTTCAATTTTGAACCAAATGAATAATTTTTCAACAAAAAGGATGGATTTTCAACTGAAAATAGAATAGTTCAATTTTCTGATAAAAAAAGTGATTTTTACACAAAAGAACCCATTTTCAACAAAATAGTTCAATGTTCAGCAAAAAAAAAAAAGAAGAAGAATTTTCAATGAAAATTATGAATCTTCAACTATTAAAATAACCAAGGAGTTAAAAATTGAAACAAGTAGTTTGATTTTCAACCAAAAAAGACAAATTTTTAAAGGAAAATTCAAAACTTCATATTTGAACCCAAAAACATTTTAATTTTGAATCAAAACCAGTTGAATTTAAGCAAAAAAGATGCAATATTTTACGGCCAAGGAAGGAAACAAATCTCGAGCAAATTAATGAATTCTTAAGCCCAGAAGGCAAATTTTCTACAAAACAATTGAATTTTCAACCCGCAAATATGAATTTAAAAAAAGTTAATTTCAACGAATAGAATTAATTTTTAACAAAATTTTGGAATATTTATCCAAACGAAAACTAAATAATAACAGTAAACTTTTCAACCAAAAAGAATTAACTTTTAGCCAGAAGTAGTTGGACTTTAAGGAAAGAGATGAAATTTCTACTAAAAGAGAATTATTTTTCACTGAAATGATGAATCTTCAACTAATTTAATCTGAATTTTTAATAACACAAATTGATTTATACAAAGAAAAAGAATTCCCAACAAAATAGTTAAATTTTCAATCAAATAGATCTTCGCACTTGCTCTGCTTACACTTTTCTCATTTTCCCTTATCACCCATAATTCCTCTTCCCTCATTTCCCCTTGTATTCCCTACGTCCCATTCCTTGTTTCCTATCACTGTCCCTACTTTTTCTCCCTTCAGCCTCCTCACTTTCACTACTACCCAACCGTATTACGCACCCCTACTACCTCTGTCATGATTTCCCTTCACTTTCCTTACTTACCTTCCCTCGTTTCCTCTCTTCCCCTACTTTCCTTCCTCTCATTCCCTCTCAAGTCCCCTCCTTTCACACCCTTCACTTCCCTCATTAGTCTCCTCCACTTCTAAAATTTTGTCCCACTTCCCCTAACTTCCTCTATTTATGCTCCCTCCATTTGCCCTCATTTGCACCTTGATTTCTCTACTTTTTCATCCCTTTATTTCCCCTTCAGTCCTACATCCTGAATTCTTCTCTCCTAATTTCTCATGAAGTCCCTCCACTTATTTTCCCTTACTTTTCCTACATTTTCTTTATTCAGTTCCCTTTACTTTCGCTACTACCTACCCCCAGTACCCTCCCATTATTCCCTCACACTTCCCTTACTTCTCCTCCTATAATTCATCCTCACTTCCCACACTTCTCCTCCTATCACAGCCGTTTACTACTCCTCACTTCACAACACCTTACTTTCTCTACTTTCCTTCCCCTCAAGATCACTACTTGCTTTTTCTTTATTTGATCTCACTCCCTCTTACTTCTTTCCCTTTATTTCTTGTCATTGGTCCTGCTTCTCCTTTTTTCATCTCCCCTCACTTTCCCTACATTCACTCCTTTCGCTTTTCCTCACTTCCTCTTTAATAATTTCCCTAAATTCCTCTACTTTTCCTTGTTATTATTTCCCTCAATTTCCCATCGCTTATTCCTTTTCACTTCCCTTCTTGTTTTTCTTTCTTTATTCCTCACTTTCCCTCACTCCCCCTTATCTTCTTCCATTTCCCTTGATGTTTCTCCCTTCATTTCTGCTTACTTCTCATAATTTTTCTCCCTTCGCCTCCCCTAACTTCCCCCAATTGTTTTCTTCTTATTTATCCTCACTCCCTCTGATTTTTGTCGCATAGTTTTTCCTTACTTCCCCCCTTATCATTTTCCTCTATTTCCCCTACTTATTTTCCCACCATATCCTTTCACTTCATCTCCCATAATTTTCTCCACATTTCTTCACTTTACCCTCCTCTCATTTCCCCTAATTCCCATTCGCTTATTCCTCTTCACATCCCCTCTCCTAATTTTCCTTCTTCCTCATCCCTCATGCCTTCTCACTCTCCCTTATTTTCCCTCACCACCCCTGATTTTTCTCCCTTCATTTCCCCTCACTCCCCCAAATTGTTCATCCTTAATTTCGTATCACTACCTCTACAATCCCTCTGATTATTTCTCTTCACTTCCCCTACTTTCCCTCTTCTCATTTCCCCTCCTGCGAAGGAAGTACGATGGACGGAGCAACACCCGACCAAAACTATAAGGGTTACGAAACCCTAAACATATATAAAAAAATAAAAAAATAAATATTATATATATACAACTTTTAGTGCTCTTTGAAATTAACTAGGAAAAAATATGTATGAAAATATGCAAGCACCCCATTGAGTAATAAATAAGCATCCATAATCCAGGCTATACTGATTCCTCAGTATTTTAGTGCCCCAAAAATGTCATCATTTTTTCGGTACAAGAAATGTTAATACACTGATCAATTAGGCTATAAGTCACGCCTGAAAATCTAATCTGGACCAGATTCGGATGGTCGAAGGTTATTTTCGTAGGATCGAGCCTGCCGGGCAGTCAAAGGAATCCGATTGGTCCTGGCTGGTCGGCGTCGATTAATAATCGCGGTAAAGCTTCGCGCAGAACTTCTAGAATTTTCCAGTCACGTACAATCGTGCTGGAGTTAATTTACGAAATAAATAATATCTTCTTCTTGCGCTGCTTCATAGTGAGTCTTGCTCTGCAGAGGGTGTTGGATGGTGGTTGTCGGCCGCGGGGTCATGGGGGGGGGGGGGGTAAGAAAAGAGCAAGAAAAATATGGATAGAAATGCGGGTGTTGGTCAGGGGGAGAGACAGAAGGGCGAGACTCATAAAGCTGCCTACGTGTCGGGCGTAATGAGAGCCGGTGATTTTTCTTCCCTCGCATCAGCTCCCGAATGTTAAGGGAAAATGAATATAGGCACTGAGAAAGTCTGCGCAGACGTCTAATTTTAATATAAATGAACAGATCATTAATTGAGGGGCCGGATTCTATAAACGCTTATAAATTTTTCTCGCCTAACGACGTTGGCCCCTAGAGATGTTTCAAACATGTTTTGAATATTAATTCTAAGAGTGCATGTTCTTATGGGAAATTTAATTATGAATATTTTTTCTCTGGACAAAAAAGTTTGAGCTCATGCGGTTTTCGAAGTGAACCCGAAAACTCGGTTTTTTGGAGAACAAATTTTTTGTCTTTTTTGACTTCAACTCGCTGTGGTTCAGCTGATTTTCAAAATTGTTTGATGAAATTCACGGGAAACATCCTTGATGGTGTTGAACGACTTTTAGATCAAATAAAATATAAAGATTTTTGTTTGACAAAATGTTATTAATTTTGACCTGACACTACATAAATTATGCATTTATATCATTAAGCCAAAAGGCCGTCCATAAACTAGATGTCCAATTTTTGAATATTTCGAACCCCCGCGCACTCGAAAAGTAGCTTAGCCCAAAATTCACTGTAAACAGGGGAAATAGGGTGATTTTGCACAAAAATTGGGAAATCATACAGGAATAAAGTAGTCTAAACAAATATTAGGTACATACAAAGAGTTTCATTACCAACCAAATATTTGAACATGACAAAAAACGAATTTTCAACAAAAAAGTTCAGTTTCAACTTTCCACCATGAAAGATGAATATTCTGTCAAAAGACTAATTTGCAGCTAGATGAATTGAAAAAAAAAATTTTTAGAAAAAATGGTTGGAACAGTCAAATTTCCGGTGTAGAAAATTAATTTATCAACAAAAGAAAACTAATTTTCAAACAAATTAAACTAACCAAATAGACAAGTTCTCAGCCAAATTGTTGAATCATTAACCAAAAAGGTTAATTTTGAACAAACAAGATTAATTTTCTAACTGAAAAAACGAATTTTGAATTAAATATATTAATTGTGCACCAAATGATCAATTTATAAACTTATAAATGATAAATTTCAAACAAAAATTAAATAGATACATTAAAAAATAATGATATTCAACTAAAATAAAAACGCGAATATTTCTAAGAAGAATAATAATGTTCTAGCAAAAAAGAAGAAATTAAAATAAAATACAACAATTTGCAACAAAAATTTTAAGTATTAAATAAAGAATGAGTGTTTTTAAAAGTAAGTTAAATTTGAAGCAAGTAGTTGAATTTTCTGCCAAAAGACGAATTTTTTACTAGATGATTGAAAAAAAAAGAATTTGAGAAAAATGGTTGGTTTCCCAACCAAATAGATGAATTCTTAATGAAAAAAGATGAAATTTAAATCAACTACTTAAATTTTCAAATACGAAAGATAATTTTTCACCCAAAAATGGAACAGTCAAATTTCCGGTGTAAAAAATTAATTTTTAAACAAGAAGAACTAATTTTTAAATAACTCAAACTAACCAAAAAAGACGACTCTTCAGCCAAATTGTTGAATCATTAACCGAAAAGGTTAATTTTAAACAAACAAGAATAATTAATCAATTAAAATTGGATTAATCTAGCTTACATCGGATTACAAGTCGATTATTTTGGATTACAAGAGGATTACTTTGTGTTGCAAGTGTGTTACTCTGAATTACTTGAATTACTTTGAATTACAAGTTGATAATCAAACGGTCCAGAAGATTACCGGAGTTGTTTCTCCTCGATTTTCATTATTATTATGAATTGTGTCTCTATTTGTGAAATTTTCATTATGGTGTTACAAAAATTCTAATTTAACAAAAATGTATACATGAAATAACCGACGGTATTAACTGCGACGTAAATCTCAATTCGGAAAGAGTCCAAATGTCGAAACGTTCCGAGCGCGGTCAAAACTCGGATGGGTGACCATCTGTGACGTACGACCGCATTTTGTATTCGCTGCGTTTTAACTAATATCAAGCATGAGGTTCGACCCGCAGGATAATTGTGTGCATTCAATTGTAGGGTCGAGTGTCTGCCTTCACACTCGACCATCGAAAAACTGGCTGAACTCGAGAGGTGGTTTTATGCAGTTTTCCTCTCCCCTGGCAAAACATCAAGGCAAATGCGAGTACTTCTAATAAAGTCGGATGCAAATTCAAATGGACCAGTCTTACAAGATAATAATACAAGTAAAACAGAAATTTGTTTCCGTATTTTCAGCTACTATTGATATTGATGAAATCCGGCGATTCCTGCCTGATCTTTCTTCCTGGAACTTACCAAGAAATGGGTAGTCCTTGAGAATGGAACTGGATAAGTGAGCGCGTTGAACCTTTGCAAAAAATTCATTGTAGAAAATCTTGAAAAAAAATAAAAAACGAAGAATAGCATCGAGACGCGAGCGACGAACTGTTGCAAAAAAAGCTTCATTTTAATAGTGGTAGCAACGTGCTGATTTATATGTCCTAAAATGCGAGACGGCGTTGACCACCCTCAAGGCCGAGACACGAGTCATTATCGATTCCTTAAAAAAATTATCTATTTATAAGTTTCTTACATTTCAAGGTCACGAAACATAAAATCGAATTGATTTCTTGAGAAAAAAATTAATCAAGAAACGATACTGCACGGTATGTTTTTAAATTAAATTTGGTAATGAAACTTAAAATTATAAATTTCCATTGGGAATATTTTGCTCATTTGATAATAAAACAAAAACAATTCAATTGATTGAATTAATTAAATTAATTCAATAATTAATAACATAAAGAAATAATCCTGCTGGATGTTGTCACAAATACCAACACCCCCCCCCCCCCCTTTTAGGTCAGAACCTTTTCTTTGATTTTCTTTGATGCATACCTACGATATAACATAAAGCATAAATGCTCCCAAAATACCATTTTTTTAAAAATATTTTTATGTTTATCGAAAAATATCTCATATCTGTGCTAAAACTATCAACAAATAATTTCCAGTGTGTGAGAATAATTTTTAAAATTTGTTTATCACGTGATGAACAAATTGATAAAGACATTCAGTTTTTCGGGATTAGCGTTGTTTAACTCATTGAAATACAGAGTTTTTGAGTAAAATGAGAGAGAAATGAATGTTTTTCCAAGAGAACTTGAAAATAGATGCTATTCACCTATTGTTTAAATAATTCGTATAAACAAATTTACAGTTCAGATATTTTTCAATGTATAGGCTCAATTTGTTATGATATTGAATAATAATGTCCTTCCGAAGACTCTTTGCTAGGATAATTCGTAAATTTATAAGAATTATCAATTATTTAAATAATTTTCTTAAATAAATTCAGATTTGAGGTATTTTTTAACGAATAGGCCAAATTTTTTCACGGAATCAACTAAGAATGAACTTACCTATGATACTTCGCTACGATACTCAACAAAATTATAAGATTTAGTATTTATTTAAACAATTTTCTGATATAAATTCAGATTTTGTGTATTTTTCAACGAAGAGGCTCAATTTTGTTAGAGAATCAACTAAGAATAACTTACAGATGACTATTTGCTATGATCATTTCCAAATTCACAAGAATTATCAATTATTTGAACAACTTTCATAAACAAACTTGAGTTTTGTTATTTTATCAAAGAAAGACACTAATTTTTGAAGGAATCAATTAAGAATCTCTTTTAGATGACTTGAAGACTAGGATACTTTTGTTTTTTTATGGAAATTGTTTAACTATTTGTTAATTGTTGTCAATTTGTAAAGTGTCATAGAAGACAGTAATCGTGAAGACATTATTAGTGGATTCCGTCAACAAAAATTGAGCCCATTCATTGCAAAATATAAAAAGGTGTGAATTTGTTCATCAAAATTGTCGAAACAATTTTAAAATTTCTTCTTTTTAGATTTATCATAATGAAACCTTAATTTCTCTCATATTTGATGCCAAAACTCTGTATTACAATCAGCTAAGCAGTATCAATCTCGAAAAATTAGTTGTTTCCATAAATTTATTCATAACTTAATATATATTTTTTTTAATTGTTCTCACCCACTGGAAAATATAAGTAGATAATTTAGGCACGGATAAAATACCTTGTTTGATAAATCTAAAAATCTTTAAAGAAATGGTATTTTGGTAAATCGAAGAAAATGCCAATTTTATTGTTGAAAAAAATTAGCTAAATTTTTCATCCAAAATTTGAACACACGGATCTTTTTGAAGTTTAAAAACCCTAAATTGAAAGAAAAGCATCCAAATCGAATGAATAGTCAAACTATGCATTAAAAAAATTTTTTTTTCATAAAATAAACAAATAATGTCGCTTGACATTTCTTCGTCACTGAACATCACTACTTATATAATTTGAAGACTAGTGGAAAGAAAAACGATTACCTTCTGTCTATAAATGACAAAACTATACACTTGTTTATAAAATTTGTTTATAAAATGAACGAATGATATCAAATGACCAACTTTCATTACTAAATATCACCACTGATATAATTTAAAGGTACTAAGAAAGAAAATCGATTACTTTTTGTTAATAAATGCCTAAACTCTGCATTTGTTTATATAATTTGTTTATAAGATAAACAAATCATATCAGACAACAAATTGTCATGATCAAATAAGAACCTGTCGATAAAATTAAAGAATTTCAACCCAAAAATATACTTTGCAAGCAAAATTTCCACGATGTTGACCTTTTGTTAATATAATTTGTTTATAACAATTAAGTTCAATATCCTGTTGATTATTTATATTCTTTGGATACTTTGAAATTCATTTCAATTGAATATGCGATTAATAAGGTTATTTATTCGGAGATAATAAATAATAATTTAAAAATGTCTCATTTTTGCTCTTTGTTTATTTATATAAAGAATAGAAAATCATCAAAATTAAGAAATCCAATCCATAGACGCTCTTATGCAACTATCACTGATCGCTTCTAAAAAAAAGAATTCGGAAATCGGTTAAGAACTGTAGACTGTAGGTGATTTTCAATAATAAATTTCTGATTCAGCCCACTGTGCACTGTGCGGCAGCAGGAATCGAGCAAGACTTACTGGTTACAAATTTGGAACGCTACCGCCTGATCGAACCGGGAGATGAAAGACTTTTACATCGCGGTCCATATAACCTGCGTGGATTTTTTCAAAGCCGCTTTTTTCGAGAGCGGCTAGAAAGCGCATCTTATTACCTTCGCGTATTACAAGTTTGGGAATTTACATAAAAAATAGAATATGATCAAAGTTGAGAAATCTGATCCGTAGCCGCTCTTATGCAACTATTACTGATCGCTTCTAGAAAAAAATTCAAAAATCGGTTAAGACCTGCAGGTTGTAGGTGATTTTAAATGATAAATTCCCGATTGAGCCCACTGTGCACTGTGCGGCAGCAGGAATCGAGCGGGACTTACTGGTTACAAA
>CAKNXH010001504.1:237403-254937 GCA_932178445.1 Andricus quercusramuli | reverse complement strand
GTGCACTGTGCGGCAGCAGGAATCGAGCGGGACTTACTGGTTACAAACTCGGAACGCTACCGCCTGATCAAACCGGCAGATGAAAGACTATCTGATTGCGGTCCATATAACCTTCGTGGATGTTTTCAAAGCCGCTTTTCTCGAGAACGGCTAGAAAGCGCATCTTATTACCTCAGCGTATTACAAGTTTGGTAATTTATATAAAAAATCGAAAATGATCAAAATTAAGAAATCTAATCCATATACGCTCTTATGCAACTATTACTGATCACTTCTAGAAACAGAATTTGAAAATCAGTTAAGAACTGCAGGCTGTAGGTGATTTTGAATAATAAATTTCCGATTCAGCCCACTGTGCACTGTGCGGCATCATCAACCGAGCGGGACTTACTGGTTACAAACTCGGAACGCTGCCGCCTGATGGAACTGGGAGATGAAACACTCTCACATCGCGGTCCATGTAACCTTCGTGGATTTTTTCAAAGCTATTTTTCTCGAGATAGGCTAAAAAGCTCATCTTATTACTGCAGGATTTTACAAGTTTCGTAATTACCTATTATTGGAAGGTGTATGAATCCAAGCGAAATTCCAAAGGTTGTAGGCGCCCATTGTCAGTAAAATCCTAATTTTCTCATTCAGTCATTGGTACCCAATGTAGGTAATAATATCCTGGCCGGACGTGTTTTTAATTCCGCATAAGTCTTTAGGTTCGTTGGCTCGCTTTGCCTCGTTTTCTCCGGGGAGAAGATGTTATTAGCAGAGGCATTAATCAGAGGAACGAGAGAATGCTCCAGTGCAGGGAGGGGTGAGATATGAAACGAAGGAAAACTTGGTGAAGCCACCCTCCACCCCCAACTTCAACCCAGGTTCCTCGAGCCCCATGGAATGATGGAAAGGAAAGAAAACCACCCCCTTCGTCAACCTTTGACATCACCCTATCTTAGAGTCCTATCCGCGAGTCTGAAGAAGGGCAGCGCCTCTCCGCGGCTCCCAGATGAAGCGCTTTAATGAAAAGATGGCGTCGCGGGGTGGTTGTATACTTTCCGACCAAGTCTTGGGGTGTCAGGGGGTGAAAGGGGGGAGGGGCTGCTTTAGTTTGCTCATCAGAAACCACTGCATGAGTCCAGGCTCAAATGAAATTGCCGCTATAAAAATGATGCCCGTGTATATGCCCGGGTATTAGGTTGCCAGGAGTTCCCCGGGATTCGCTTCACGAGCTGCACGTCCAAACTTTCACGGGCTTGTCATTTTTCAAATAGAGCGCAAACAAGAATTAAAAATCAGAAAAAATGGTATTTACAGATCCTGGTGATGAAGAAGAAAGAAGAGGGTTCAATTGATAGCGTCATGTCCAATCGAAGTAACTAAAAGAAAAGTCATCCGAAAGTAATATTTCAAATAATAGTAATAGAACTTTTTGAATTAAAATATAAAATTATTATTATTACACAATTTTTGAATTTCATGGTCGCTATTATCTGAAAGAAAAGAAAATCAATGCCAATATTTTTGATGATTGATCAAAATTCGACATCTCATTTTTACTCTAGTTCGAAAGAAAAATAATGCTCATTTTGAACAATTTCATCAATTTTGCATTTTCCTCAATTCTATTTAACACAAAAAATGTCAAATTCAAATTCAAATTTCAAAATTGTACATAAAGGATCAAAATATATTAAATAACAATAGTCAAACATAATCAAAATATAATTAAGGTTTTAATTTTCAGAAATCTTTGATTTAAAAGACTTCAGTTTCAATAAATTCAAATTTGAAGCGTCAAAATTAGTGGACTGCTTGCTAATTGAAAATTTTTTAAATGTGTAATTTTCGAGTGGAAGCTGCCAAAAGTGAACAACTCAATTTGAGCTAAAAAACCTAATACTAGATGCTAAGCATTCAATGCATATTTTAAATATAAAATTGAGCAATAATAGAATAAAAAAGATCGAAATTAAATAATAATTTTCAATCTTTATAATTATGCAATCGAATTTTCGGGCTTCATGATTATAAAAATTTTCAAATTCGGCACTCGAACAATTAAAACATACTTTCAAAATTTCTCTATTTATGAATCATTCGAAATATTCACTCACAGCGATTATTAACACTCTAATATAAAAAACTGGCGATATGTATTATAAACATTGAATGTTACACTTGAAAAAAAAAAAATTTGAGACAATTTTTTGGATCAAAATAACTGATTTTTGGTAGAAAATGTTAACATAGCCTAAATTTGTTCCGAAACTGTTATTTTTTTTTTAATTTGTACTGATTTTTTGTAAAATTGTTCTAAAATGTTTGATTATCTTTGAAATCCAATGACTTTGCTTCCTTATAGAGGAAGGTTTGTAATTACCTAACTCTTCAAATATACTTTTTGACATATTTTGATATAATTCGACCCCAGGAGCTCGAGAATAATTTTTTTTTTTTAAATGTCCGTGTGTATATATATTTTTATGTGTGGAACTTTTTTCTGTTCACCATATCTCGGAAAGTAGAAGAACTACGATCATGAAATTTGAATGAAGTGTAGCTTTAA
This sequence comes from Andricus quercusramuli, assembly GCA_932178445.1. NCBI lineage: Eukaryota > Metazoa > Arthropoda > Insecta > Hymenoptera > Cynipidae > Andricus > Andricus quercusramuli. The sequence continues at coordinate 252,383 of CAKNXH010001504.1, read as the reverse complement.
TTGATATTGATCAGGTCTGATAGGATTTTGAGCTAGATCAAAAATTTAGAAGTAGTTTTTTCTTGCTTTTAGAGATATAGAAAAAAATGTTTTCCTTTTTTGATATTCAAAATGCAACAATATGATATCTTTTAGCGTATTAGTTCGAGTTTCTAAGACGGATCGATCGACCTATTGTTGGAACTTTTATGAGTTAACAATCCCGCTTTGTGAAGTTTCAAAAAATGGTTAATTCGGTTTATATAAGAAGAAATTTTTTGATATTCAAAATACGATAATATTATATTTAGTGTATTTGTTCGCCTCCTTGCGATTCATTGATTAACCTATTGATAAACCTTTTATGACCCACCAGTACCCATTTATGAAGTTTAAAAAAAGTTTAATTCTGTTTATATGGAAAACACTTTTTTGATATTCAGAACACGACAATATTACATGTGGAGTATTTGTTCGCGTCCTTGAGGTGCATCGATCTATTGGTGAACCTTTCATGACCGACCAGTACCGATTTATGTAGTTTAAAAAAATGTGTGCTCCGCTGATATGAGAAGAACTTTGTTCATGTTGGGAGTACTACATTACTGTATCTGAAATGTTTGTTCGCGTCTTGGAGACTTGTCGAATGACCTATTGACGAACCTTCTATAACCTCTTACGAGCTAGCAATACCTGTTTCTAAATTCAAAAAATATGTTATTCATCTTCTTGATATGAGGAAACCTTTTTTAATATTGGGAATACAACTCTAATGTATATAATATATTTGTTCGCGTCTTCGAGACGCATCGATTGCCAAAATTAGGAACTTTCCATGATCTACCATAAAATACCATAATCGTTTTTACCTTTTTCAACAAAATTAGTTTCCTCGTTTATAAGGGGATTTTTTTATATTGAGAATATAACAGTACTGCATGTGATGTAATTGTTCGCGTCTTCAGGACAAGTGGATTGATCTTTTGACGAACTTTCTAAGAGCTCTATTGATTAATCAATAGCTACTCAGAAAGTTTTAAGAAAAGTTAAATTGTTTCTATGAGGTTTTAATTTGAAATATAAAACTAACGTAGGTCAAAAAGTTGTTCATTGTAACAGAACACATCAATTGACATTTTGGTGACCCCTATGATTTTTTGAAAATAAAATTTTCGGAAAGACAGAGACATAAGCTTGAAAAATATTGTAAGTATCCACTTTTTTCTTTTGTTAGGGAAAACCTTCCTCCATGAAGAAGCAAATTTATTTGATACTTATGAGGAAGCTAAATGCTCATAAAATGATCACAAATAAATACACTCATAGTGAATTTGTCTATGGTACTTCCCCATGTAAATCGCCTTTGAGCTCTATACCGATATTTCCTATGAAAATGCCAACATAACATGAAATTGTTAAAAAATGATGAATTGTATTAGAATTATAACGATTTCTAAGCATTACTCGTTGATTGTGAATGTAATGATTGTTGCGTTTGAAAATACTAATTTATTGTCAAAGATACTGAAATAACATAAAGTTGTTGAAAATTGTAATAATATTTTTTGAAATATAATATATGGAAAAATATATGAAAAAACTTGAAAACAGAAAAAGAATATTTGAAATAATATTGATTTAAGACCATGTAGAGAGAAAAAACTAACATCAATTATAATTATAAAAGCTGACATAATTTGAAATTGAAAAAAATGTATACCTCTAAATCTAATTATATTTGTTTAAAAACGTCAAATTTTTGTAAGAAACGCTAGGAAAACAAAAAAAAGTAAATTTTTGAAAAATTTTAAATCTCTTAAATCTAATATTTTTTTATTCAAAATACCCATTCCAGGTGGAAAACGCTAAAACAACCTAAAATTGTTGTTAATTTGGAATCTTAATGATGATTTTCGTTTACAAATACTATTTTCAAAAGTAACACAAACTAACGTTTAATGGAAATTTTAAATCTTTTTCTAAAATTCATGATCTGATATTGAAATTATTTTCATTTACGATTATTCATTAGATTTTGATTATTTTTATTATAAAAACGAAATTTTCGGAAGAAATTGTATTTGAATCTGAATTAGATCAGAGAATTTTCAAAACAAATATATTTTAGATTCGGCAGTGAATTTTCAAAAATTATTATAATTATTACTTTAGAGAGCGAATTTTCGAGTAAAATTATGATTCTGACTCGAAAAGTAAATTTTCAAGAAGAATTATAATTCTGACTTGGAACAATAGATTAAAAAAACATTCTAATTTTTGCTTTGAAAAGGGAATTTTTGAAGAAAATTATAATTTTGAGTCGGTTGAGGGAGTTTTCCAAAATAATTACAATTTTTCTTTGAACATGGAATTTTTGAAAATAATAATGATTTTGATTCAGTTCAGGGAATTTTCTTGGAACAATGAAATTTGAAGAAGAATTAAAATTCTGACTTGGAATAGTGGACTTGAAAAAAATTAAAATTTTTACTTTGAAATGGGAATTTTTGAAAAAAATCATAATTTTGAATCGGTTGAGGGAGTTTTCCAAAATAATTACAATTTTTACTTTGAACGTGGAATTCTTGAAAATAATGATAACTTGTCGGTTCAGGGAATTTCCTTGAAACAGTGAACTTTCGAGTAAAATTATCACTCTAAATTGGAATCGAACATTTTTTGCAGAGATTAGATTCAATCATGAATGGGATTAGAATGTTTTCGAAAAAAAAATTATATTTTAGATTTGGATCAGTGAATTTTCAAAAACGATTATAATTCTTATTTTGAATAGGAGCCTTTTGAGTAGAATTATGATTACCGACTTGGAACAGTGATTTTTTCGAAAAAATTATAATTTTTACCTGGAAGAGGGAGTTTTTGAAAAGGATGATAGTTTTTAAATATGAACAGTCTACCCTGGACAAAATCCCTTTCAGCTTTGGTCTGGTGTCCGTTTGTCGTATTTTTTTTCCAAAGAGGGAAATGGAGAGAAAGTGTGAGATGTTGGGAGGGAAAGTGAGAAATATTAGGGGTGGGAAAGTAAGAGAAGTGACAGGAAATGATGAGAGGGGGAATAGTGGAAGTAAAGGGGACGCTAGTAGGGGAAGTGATGGTAAATAAGGAGAAATAAGGGAAGAGGAAGTAAGGAAAGTGAGGGATGTGAGTGATGAGGAAGTGGAGGGAGTGACGCGAATGAGGAGAGGGGAAGTAGGTGGAGTGATGGAAAATTAGGGGAAGTCAGGTCAAATAAGTGAAGGAAAGTAGTGGAAATGAGGGGGAATCGGGAGTGGGGACTGGAGAAGTCTTGGAAATAGAAGGAATGAGTGAAGGGGGGGGGGGTAGGGAATGTAAGTTGAAGTAGGGAAACTGATTATAAATTAGGGAGAGTAGGGAAGGGCAGGGGAATTGATGGCTGGGGAAGGGAAGCAGGGGAATAGGAGTGCCAGCAGAGGAAGCATGAAGAGGGGAAAGTATAGGAAGAAGAAGTTGGGGAAGGGTTTTACATTGTACGTCCTAATTAATGTCTTGATAGGCTACAAAAACCTTTTTTGTAGGCACCCACTCTATAATTAATTTTTTTTCAAACTCTTTTTAATAAACTAAGGAAACACGCACATATGTTTAAGCCTCAAACAATATTTTATTTTTATTTTTAATGAATCCTGAAACACAAGCCATTTTTACACAAGATCCGTAAAAATCCGTTTAAACGGGAGGCGTAAAGATAGAAAATAAAATTTTTGCAATTTTTTTCCGTAAAGTTTATGGAAGTGCATTTTGACGGAAGAAAGTAAGAATAAAATTTTGTTGTAAAAATACAATATTTCAACAAATGAAGAAATATGAACTTTTATTGGTTTGTATCTAAAGTTGCCAAAAAATGTCTATTTTTTACTTCTTTGATGCTCTCTTCAATAAAGATGCTTTAAAAAAAAAGAAATAAAGAGACACGTACATATTTCTAAATTGTAAACAAATATTTTGCCCTGTTTATCATGGATCCTGTGTAAATGAATTTTCACTGATCTTGTGTAAAAATGGCTCGTGTTTCAGGATCCGCAAGAAATAGAAATTAAACAAAAATTGATATTACCAATGAATCTAATTATTTTGAGTTATTTCGGCCCACCCTAACTTTCATAAAACATTATATTAATTATCTTTTGAATTAATATCCGCCATTTACAGTAGAAAAGAAGGTACCTAGAGATTTTTAATCATCATATCAACCTGAGTATAAGAAAGAATTCTGCAATGAATCTCAAATACCACCCCATTTTTACACTTCGCTAAGACCAATAAAAACTCTCCACTTTCTAAAAAAAATTCCTTTCACATTTGAAAATCCCCATTCAAATTATCCAAGCAGCTTTCCTGCATCACGCCTTCAGTTGAAGAAATGCAGACACTACTGGAAACATTTGGAATCGAAAGCGGGTTTCGAGTCGTGCTCGTGGGAAAAAGTGCAAAAAATATAATGCCACTTTTCCTAGTAAATACTGAAGAAAAGAGAAGGCGGACGTACGACCTTTCATCCGTGGATTCTTACCGGAGTGGCGTGCGTCAGCTATAATTTATTAGGTGGACAGGGCAGTTTAGTAATTAGTCGTTTGTAATGGGTGAGGCACCGCTCCTCGGACAAGACGCGATGGAGTCGTGGAAATCGTGGCGCAAGTTGTGTCCGTAATCAGCTTGTCGGCAAACTCGACTTACTTTTTACTTTTTTTATCACTTGGAATCGATTTTATTAATTTTATCGCGCACTCGTACCAAGGTTCTCGCGGTACTCGGGAATTAATTATCCAGACTGTCGTTGCCTTTTTCATATCCCGCCACTCACTTGGTTCGTTGGGAACCCTCGCGTACATCATTTTACTACCTGAGAAATGGCAGGTTTAGATTTTATGCCGAGACTAACGATTTAACTAGCTGCTCAAACTTAAAAAAGTTCTCATTACTCTCGAGAGATTGAATAAATGCTTTGCATACGCTGTGTTGAAATTTTTATTTCTTCTATTCGCAGCTGGGTGAATTAGGATTTTCTCATACTTGTAGATTAATTAAGCTTATGTTTTATTCAAGAGGTTCTGTAGTCCTAGTCCTTCTAGTCTTTTCATTATAATTTTTTCCATTTATTAGTTCAATCCTTTTATTAAAAAGCGCATGGCGCCATTTTCGATTATTTCTCGATCCATCTTGAAATAATTCAAAACAATTTAAAAATATTGTTGTCCGGAAACTCGTATTTATAACTGATTAAACCTGTCCTTCTATTTCGTGTTTTGAAAAAGAAAGATAACAAACTTCAAGATTTGAATTTCTTTCGTCATTGCTATGGTGAATTTCTTATGTTTTTTTAAACAAACTGAGAAAATTCGTCGTACAAAGATTCTTCGGGAAAATATTATAATTCGTTGAATTCGAAAATTTTAATCGTTTTTTCGTGAAATCGTTATCAACATTGACTTCGAAATCTACATGGACATAGAAGATATTTTTAAATGAGCAAGATTACAAAGTTTAATACAAAATTTTGGAGAAGTTCATCAGATATTTAGAAGCTTCAAAAAGAGTCACAATTGACTTAAAACTTAAGAAGATTTTTAAAAAGTTAAAAAAATACGTAGGTAGATTTTTAAATATTTGTAAATAAAAATGTTGAAGCTTCTTAAGCATTTATAAAGATTTCACGATTATAAAAAATATTTCTAAAAATTGATGGGATATTTTTAAAAAAATGTTTGTTTGAAAAAAATGTATTTTAAGAGAAAATTGATTTTAAAGCCAGTTTTTAAATTAGCAAGATTACAAAGTTTTATAGAAGGATTTGATCAAGTTCAAAAGACATTTAGAGGTTTTAAAAAGAGTCGAAATTAATTTAAAACTTGAAAAGATTCTGAAAAGGTTTAAAGAATGTACATTTTTGAATTTAAACCTATTTTTTTATTCTGATAAATTAATTCTGAGAGAATATTCAAAAAGAATTTAAAATTATTTCAAAAGATTTCCAAAATTGTCAAAACAGAATCTGGAAGATTTGAAAGCATTTTTTCTACTTTCCAGAATTTTAAGAAAATGTTTGGGAAAATTCAAATAATTTTCAAGTATATTTAGAAGGTTCAAATGTTTTAGAAATTATTGAAAAATAATATGAAATTTGAAAAGATTCACGAAAGGTTTTAAATTATTCTCTAGAATTTCTAAAAAGAATGGGAAAAATGTTCAAGTAAAATCTTTTAATTAGCAAGATTATAAAGATTTATAAAAAATTCGATTTGTTTTAAGAGACATTTAGAAGTTTTGAGAATATCCAAAATAAATTTAAAAATTGAAAATATTTCAAAAATTTAAGTTTTAAAGAAACTTACATATTCGAATATTTGGAAATAAAAATTTTGAACCCTCTTAAAGATTTTGAGAGGTCTTATAATTGTAAAAAATGTCTTAAAATTGATGGAAAAATTTACACTGATTTTTTATTTTGAAAAATCAATTTTAAGGGAAAATTGACGAATATTTGAAGACATTTTTATTTATGTCCTAAAATTACGAAAAAGAATGTGGACGATTTTAAAGACAAAATGTTCAATTAGCAAGATTAATAAGTTTTGTAAGAAATTTGAAAAAAAAAATTTGGAAGGTTTCACGATAATAAAAAATATTTCTCAAAATTCATGGGATAATTTAAACTAATTTTTTATTTCGAAAAATCAATTTTAAGGGAAAAATGCTGACTATTTAAAAACATTCTTATTTATTTTCAAAAATTTCGAAAAAGAATGTAACAGATTTGAAAAAAAGTGCAATTAGCAAGAGAACAAAGTTTTATAAGAAATAAAAAGGAAAAATTTTGGAAGGTTTCACGATAACAAAAAATAGTTCTTAAAATTCATGGGATAATTGAAACTAATTTTTCATTTCTGCAAATTAATTTTAAGGGAAAATTGGCTAATATTTTGTAACATTTTGATTTATTTCCTAAAATTTCGAGAAAGAATGTGGTCGATTTTAAGGGAAAAATGTTCAATAAGAAGATTACAACGTTGTTTTTAATTTGATAAAGTTTAAAAGATGTTAAAAAGTTTTAAAAATATTCAAAATTAATTCAAAACTTGGAAATATTCCAAAAAAGTTTTTAAAAACTTCTTAGAGATTTTGGAAGGTTTTCCATAATTATAAAATGTCTTAAAATTCTTGGCAAAATTGAAACTGATTTTTTTTTTAAATTAGTTTTGAGGGAAAATTCTCGAATATTTGAAAACATTTTCATTCATTTCCTACAACTTCTAAAAAGAACGTGAACGATTTTTAAGAAAAAATGTTCAACTAGCAAGATCACAAAGTTTTATAAACAATTTGAAACAAACAATTTTGAAAGGTTTCACGATAATAAAAAATATTTCTCTAAATTCATGGGCTAATTCTAGCTGATTTTTCATTTTGAAAAATTAATCTGTTGAGAATATTTAGAAGAAATTTAAAACATTCCAAAAGACTTCCAATATTTATTGTCAAAACAGGAACTAGAATAAGTACAAATCTGTTTTTGTTGAAGATTCAACTATTGTGTTGAAAATTTTTGTTTTCCTGTTAAAAATGCAACTGATTGAAAATTAATCTTTTTGGTCGAGGATTCAACTACTTTTTCAAAAATTCATTTTTTTTATACTAAACGTTCATCATTTTAGTCAAAAATTCATTTCTTTGGATAACAATGTGTATTTTTTTAAAAACTTTAATCTTTTCATGGTTTGAAATGCAACTGGTAAAAATTAGTTTTTTTTTTGTTGGGGATTCAGCTATTTTGTTAAAAATTTGTCTTTTTTCGATTTTTGAAGATTTCATAAAAAGGAAGAAGTTTTTGAGAAATTTTAAAAGGTTTGAAGATAATAACAAATTTCTTGAAATTCCTGCGGGAAAATGTAAACCGATTTTTTCTTTTGAGGATAAATTTTAAGAGAAGATTGACAAAGATTTCCTCGGAAATTTCAAAAGTCTTTAAATTATTTGATAACATTTTGAAAAAAAATTTGAAGCTTCGTAAGTATTTTGAAATGATTCACGATAATAAAGAAATTTTCTTAGAATGCATGGGAAAATTTGAACTGATTCATGATTTTGAAAAATTAATTTCAAGAGAATATTTAAAATCATGTTAAAATGTGACAAGAGATTTTAAAAGATTTATGAAATCGCCATGACAGATTCTCGAAGATTGTAGGCAATTTTTGTAACTTTTCAGAATTTTAAGAAAATTTTTGGAAAAATTGTAATAATTTTAAAAGATATTTAGAAGGTTTAACAGTTTTGGAAATACTTAAAAAATAATTTTAAATTTGAAAATATTTCAAAAAATTTTAAACAAAATGTAAATTTTTGAAGATTTAAAAACAAATTTCGAAGCTTTTTAAGAAGTTTAAAAGGCTTCAAGAAAATAAAAAAAACCTTCTTAAAATTCCTGGGAAAATTTAAACTGATTCTTTATTTTGAAACAAATTTAAAGAGAAAATTGACAAACATTTCAAAAGATTTTAAATTACTCTCTAAAATTTCGAAAAATAATGTAAAAGAATGGAAAAGATTTTCAAGCAAAATCTTTCCATTATCAAGATTGCAAAATTCTATACAAAATTTGAAAATAAATTTGTTTTAAAGTTTCACGATGATAAAAAATATTTCTCATACTTCATGTGATAATTAAATAAGACTTTCTCTTAAACAATTATTTTAAATATATTATTTGAAACAAATTTAACATTTCAAAAGAGTTCCAAATTTTTCAAAACAGAATCCGGAAGATTTGAAGGAAAGTTCTTTTATTTTTCAGAATTTCAAGAAAAATGTTGGAAAAATTCGAAGAATTTTAAAAGATATTTGGAAGGTTTGCAATTTTCGAAAATGGTTGAAAAATGATATAAAGTTTTAAAAATTTCCAAAAATATTCCAAAAAATTTAAATTATTGAAGATTTTGAAAAAAAATTCGAAGCTTTTTAAGAAGTTTGACAGGTGTACAGGTGTTCGAGTCAGCTCAAAAAACTTGAAAACTTCTAAAAGTCCTAAATATCTTTCAAACTGACTTGAATTGTTCCTAACATTTTTAAAAACACTGAAAAATAAAAAAATACTTTTTCGATATATCTGAAAGCTTCAATGAAAATTTTGAATTTCCTCAAGAATCTTGAGTAAATTAGATATTTATTTAACTTCAAAAACAAGTGAAGAAATAAACTCAAAGCTGTAATGTTTATTCAAAATTTTTGATTTGTATTATAAATTGTTTATCTCCTAAAATAATAATTGATGTGACATTTTTTTTCTTACATGACTAAAAAATTTTTTTTAGTCAAAAGTTGAACTATTTGGTTAAATATTTGTTTTTTTGGTTTGTAATTTGTTTTTGGTGAGGTTTCCACTGTTTTGATGAAAATTTGTGTTTCCCGGTTAAAAATGCAACTGATTGAAAATTAATCTTCTTTGGTCGAGGGTTCAACTACTTTATTGAATATTCAATAAAAAAAATAAAAATACATAATTTTAGTTAAAAATTAATCTTTTTTTTTGATTGACAATGTTACTATTTTGTTGAAAATTCGTCTTTTTGGTAGAAGATTCGTCTATTTCGTTCAAAATTCATATTTTCGTGTTAAAATTTTTTCTGTTTTGTAGAAAATTCGTCTCTTTCTGTATAACCGTAGTCTTTCATGGTAAAAAATGCAACTTTTTAAAAATGAATTTGTTTTTTGGTTGAAGATTCAGTTTTTTTTTTAATTCGTCTTTTTTAGCATGAATTTAACTATATTTCTTATTTAAAATTAAAATCTTTTTTTGTTGAAATATCAGTCATGTTATCTGAATGAATGTGATAATAATTAATATTGATGACTTAATAATAATGATAATAATCAATGAAACCAAGGTCTTCAACACTTTGAAATACAAAATTTCACGTTTTCCCTTTGAGAAATATAATATAGAATCCGAACATTTATTAAATGCTGAAGGTTTCCTAATTTGTTAGTTACAAATATTTTAAACACGTTACAATTTTAAACAGTTCAGAAAAATGTGTTTAATTCATTCCAAATTCTTGATTCAAGTTTTAAATTTAAAACAAATTGTATTGTTGATCCACAAAAGTAAATACCTCTTTCGAGATTTCTAAAAATATGCATGCACGCGCGTAGCACGCTTTTGTTATTTGTCCATTTATTAAAAGGTCCATGATGTCATTTTCGATACTGTTGTTTTCGGGAAACACGTGTTCGTGATTGGATGAAGTTTTCTTTTTTTTGTCATTCCAAAGAAAAGTTTGCAAAATTCAGGTTCACGAGAAATTCTGTTAAAAATTAAATATTTTAGCATATTGACGATAATATTTTGACGCTTAATTTTTCATATTGCAGAGCTATTCAAATAATTTTTCATTTTATTTTTTTTTTTACTCAAATTATGTATACAGTTTCGCGAGTTTCTTATAAATACTGTTTTTTTTCAGTTCCTAGGACTTATATTACAAGATATTCTTCAATATATTAGCACCATTGATTAATTAAATCATACAATAATCCTAACTTTAAAAATCAAATATTGCATTTCCAACAAGATAGGTGAATTTTTAACCATATAGTTGAATTTTTACTGAAAAGGATTGATGATATACCAACGAGATGATTTTTCAATAAAAAGGTTGAATTTTTAACCAAATAGTAGAATTTCCTACCAAAAAAGCAATTCTTATGCAAATTGTTAAATGAAGTGAATAATTGAATCTTCAATTGGATAAGTTGAATCTTCAAACAAAAAGATGAATTTTCAACTGGAAAGATTAATTGCTGCCAAAAAAAGACGAATTTTCAACAAAATATATGAATTCTCGACTGAAAAAGATAAATTGTTAACCAACAATGGAATAGTTGAATTTTAAATTGAAAAAAATTCAACCTAAAAAAATTTTTTTTCATTAGTTACGTCTTCAAAGAAAGTGATACATTTTAACTAAAATGATGAATTTTCAACTCAAAGAGTGACATAATAGTTGTATTTTCAGTTCAGAAATCAATTTTGAACCAAAAAAAATTTGATTTAAGTAATATGAAGCTACTTTTACAGATTCCAGTGAAAATTACATTTTTTTTAAACTAATTTAAAGAAAATATATAAAAGATTTTGAAATGATTTCCTAAAATTCCGGAAAAGAATGAAGAAGATTTCGAAGCACAATTTTTTAATTTTTCAACATTGCAAAATTTTAGAGACGAATTGAATAAGTTTACAAGATATTTAGAAGTTTTATAAGGATACAGATGTATTAAAAACAAAATGTAGATTTTTAAAGATTTAGAAGAAAAAAGTTCAAAGTAATAAAAAAAATCTGAAAAATTTGAAAACAATTTTGCGGAATTTTCCAGAATTAAAAAAAAGTAGGAAAAGTTGGAATTACTTTTCAAGATATTTAGAAGTTTTTGAAAAATGTCCAAAAAGTTAAGACGAAATTTAAATTTCGAAGATTTCGAAATAAAATTTTGAATTTTTTCAAAGATTTTGAAAGCTCTCAAATCTCTATATTCAAATATTAATTTTAAGAGAATATTTAAAAAGATTTGAAAAAATTTCAAAAGATTTACAAAATTGTCAACGATAAATCCGGAAGATTCTAAAACGAAGATAGGAATCCCTCGAGTCAGTTTAGAAGATACTTAGGAATTTTTGGAATTTTGAAGAGATTGAAAATATTTTAAAACTTAGAACGATTTTCAAACATGTATAAAATATTCTTGAAACTTTTCATTCATTCAAAAGTTTTTAATATTTTTTAAACTACTTAAATTTTATCGTGAAATTTTATGAAATCATGTAAAATGGAAAAAAAATTCTTAGCAATTTTCTATATAGTCTTTCTACCAATTTTAAATCTTTAAAAATCTTTTAGAATATTCTGGGAGCAACCTAGAAAAATTGTACTTATATAACCTTGAAGACAATAAATAAATTTTTAAAATAAATAAATAGTAACTCGTAATTTTCATTTTGTATTACAAATATTTTTTCCTCCCAATTATAATTTAAATGCTTTTTTTATAATCGACTGGAACATCTCTAGTTGCAAATTAAACAATTCTTTGAAAATTCATGTTCCTGGTTTAACAATTCATCTCATTTGGTGAAAATTTGATCTTTTTTAATTAAAATTCCAAATTTCTTTGCTGAATTAATTTTAAGAAAATATTTAAAAATATTTTTGAAAATTTCGAAATTTCAGAAAAAGTATATATCTTTTTAAAAGATATTCAGAAGTTTTTTTGAAAATTTCGAGAATAATTTGAAATTTGGAAAAATATATGTTAAAAGTGATTTTTTTTTACTTTACAAATTAATTTGAAGAGAATATTTAACAAGATTCTAAAACACTACAAAAAATGTCTGAAGTTTTGTAAAGACACAATATTAATTTCAAATTTAAAATCATTCTAACAAATTTTCAGTAAATGTTCAGTAATTTTTTATGTTAAAAAATTTCTTTCAGGACTATATTTAAACATATTTTAGAACATTCCAACAAATTTTCAAATTTTGGAAGAGATTAAAAATATTTCAAAACTTAAAAAAATTTATGAAATATTGTTAGATTTTTCCAAGCTTCAAAAAATTCTAAATATCTTCCAACTCACATTTTTCCTAAAATTTGGTGAAGTCTTGTAAAATAGAAAATTGTATTAGAAATTTTCTAGATACAAAGAAACTCAAAAAATAAATAGTTATTAGAAATTGTTATTTTGTATTGCAGATTATTCTCCCCTTCAAATGATAATTTTCCTAACATTTTCTTTCTTTATTGAAAAATATTTTTTGTTGAAAATTTAACAATTTTGTCAAAAGTTCGTCTTTTTGATATGAACATTTATCTCCTATTACATTTTTCGGTGGAAATTCATCTTTTTTAGTTAAAAATTGAACTACTTTCCAAAAAATGTATTTGCTTGGGTGAAGATTCAACATTTTAGTTTAAAGTTCATCTATTCGGTTGGAAATCTATCAATAAAAAAGTTGAATTTTGAACTAATTAAATAAATTTCGAACTAAAATAATAAACTTTTAACGAAAAATGTGACAGTTGATATGTATCAACAAACAAATATCGTTATTCCAAACCAGAACCAGTTGATATTATTGAAAAAAATATGAATTTTATGCAAAATATTTGAATCCGCAACTAAATTTCTACTAAATTGTTGAATTTTTCTTGTCAAAAATACAATTTTCCTACAAAACAGTTGAATTTTGGAAACAAATATGTGAATACCAAAAAAAGTTAATTCTCAACCAAAAAAATTGAATCTTCAACAAAATAATTATGTTAGCAGTTCAAAAAATAATTTCATACACAGAATACGAATTCTTAACAAAACACTGGAATCCTCAAATGAGCAGAATAATTTTCAACCAAACAGATGCATTTTTAACCAAAAATCTTTAAGGGGAAAATGCAAATTTTCTACAAAACAGTTAAATTTTGAACCCAAAAACGCGGATTTCCAACAAGAAAGCATGACAATAGTCCCAATGAAAATTCAAGGTTCTTCTTTGTTCATCATTTCTGCAGATGAATGCGTTCACAATTTTATTTAAATAAATGAATTTTCAACTAAAAATATAACTCTTAAAAAAAATGATTTCTTAAGAAAGTTATTCTACCATATCTTTCAAATAAAATAGTTGAACACTCAAGCAAGGAAGAATAATTTTTAACCAAAAAGATGCATTTTTATTTAAAAAAAAGAAATTTCTACCAAAGCGGATGAAACATTTTAGTTGACTTTTCACAATCAAAATATGAATTTTTTACCAAGAAATAAGTTTCTACGAAATAAAAATTAAGTTTTCAATCCAAAAAGACGAATTTGTATCCAAAAAGGATGACTTCTTAACAAAATTATTCAATTCTCTACCCAATAGTTGCATTTTTATCCAACAAAGATGAAATAACTCTTAAAACAGATAAGTTTCCATTCAAAAAGAAAACAAATTTTAAAAAATAGGTGAATTTTCAAACAGGAAAGATTCAAGTTGACTTTTCAAGATCAGAATATTAATTTTTTAACAAAAAATAAGTTTCTACGAAGATATTTGAATTTTTCATCGAGAAAGACGAATTTTTTCAACCAAAAGAGATGATTTTTCAACGAAATAGTTGAATTATCTACCAAATAGTTCAACTTTTATTCAAGAAAGATGAAATTTGTACTAAAACAGATGAATTTTTAATTTAAAAAAAAATTGTGTTAAATATCTGAATTTTCATCCAGAAAAGATTTCAGTTCTCTCTCCAACACCAAAATATTAAATTTAACCAAAAAGTAAATTTTCTACAGAATAGTTAATTTTTCAACAAAACAGCAGAATATTCAACCAAAAATTATGACTTTTTAAACAAAATTGTTGAATTTTAAACCAAATAGTTGCAAATATTTGTTATGCAAGAAAGATGAGATATTTCTTTTTTAACAGATGAAGTAAAAAAAAAACGTCAGAAAAATAGTTAAATTTCCATCCAAAGAAGATTCCAGTTCACTTTCCAATACCAAAATAAGAATTGTAAACTATAAGTTGATTTAATGCTAAATATAGTCGAATTTTTAATCAAAAATTATGACTTTTTAACAAGATTATTGAATTTTCAACCAAACAGTTGCATTTTTGTCCAAGAAAAATGAAAATTCTACTATAGCAGAAGAATTTTAAAATCAAAAAGACAAATTTTCAAAACAAGAGTTGAATTTTCATCCAAAAGGTTTTCAATAAACTTTTCTACAGAAAAATACAAATTTCAAACAAAAAGTAAATTTCTAGGAAATACTTGAATTTCCAAGAAAACAATTGCATTTTCGTCCAAGAAAGATGCAATATTTCTACTAAATAAAATGATGAACTTTCAAATCAAAAAGACAAATTTTCAGAAAAAATATTTTCCATCCAAAAAATATTTCAGTTGACTTATCA
>CAKNXH010001504.1:225991-237303 GCA_932178445.1 Andricus quercusramuli | reverse complement strand
TTACGTAATTTAAGTAAGGTCCCTGAGATGTTTTTTTCTTTCTTTTTATAAGTTGTTTTCACTCCCATTTTCGAAATCACAATTGTTATTCTCACTATAATAACAAGAGCCGCGTTTTTTTATTCACTTCTCCCTCCTTCAACTTCTTCTCTTTTGCTAACATTCGTGTCTGACAATCACTCCGTTTAGGCTAAACCATTTTGATTTTAATAGAGATGTTCCCAGTGCAAATTGCAATCTAAAACTGAGGATTCTGGCCTAATTGTGTCTCTGTTCCTGACCCAGGTATGTTTTCAAAGTAACCGAAATAAGTGGAAATAACATTAACCATAGGGGGAAATCCCATGACCAGACTGACGGACTCGACGTGCACCCCCTGTTGAGCGACAACTCGAGAACAATAAATTCAAGACTATAAACATCAAAATTTTACAAGTTCATGGTAACGACCCATGCAAACTTGGAAATTCAAATTCTTCATCAAAGTTCAGGTACTTAGTGAACCCAGACAAGAGATATATTTTTGAAGCAAAAGTAAATTCTTTTTTCCAGCTTCCCGTCCAGTTTTCCATGTATGGAATTTACATGTCTGGAGTTCTCCATAGCATCCATGCTGGCTGCGCCATAAAATGCGACAGCAACATATTTTAATAATATTTTAATAAATCTTTAATATTTGAAGCCAATTATAGGATTTGACAGTAATTGATATTCCCTGGGGATGAGGAATGAAAGATCCATTTTTAGAAGATCGTTTCAGAAGCAGAATCTCTCAAACGATATAACAGGTGAATGAACGTGACAGCGGCACAATTTCTTCGTCATTGCGACAAAAACAGAAATGGGGAATGGACGTATAGTAGGAACCGCGGAGGAACTGGTCAAGGAGAAACAAAACGTCGTTTCTTCCCATTTAAGCCTGTTTCCTCGGAACATCAAAGCTCTGCCTGCTTTTCTTTTCTCCCTCACTCAGCGAGTTACAAGAGCACGCGTCTAATTTGACGAGCCTCTCGTTTTACAGTCTTTTCTCATGCGCGTCTCGTAGTATCCGCGGTCTTTTCCACGGATCCTTCCTTCCTTCTCCAACAACAATTCAAACCGCATCAGACACCTCGGCCGACCAATCAAAACTTTCGAACCAAATCTGTACAACACCTGCTGGAATCATACGCTTTTTTCATTTGTGAGGTCTGCCCGGTAAGTATCCGACCTTGTGGAGTACCAGGAGCAAGAGTTAATTCTGATTAATGGCGATTATATCCTCTTCAAAGTACTCCCCTTTGCAAGCCACAACCTTTTTTCAGCGATTTTCCTACCTTTCTCTACGTATTGTAGGAATTGTAGGAAGGTATTGTATTGTAGGAAGGCTGTCGAAGTTGTAGAAAACCAAGTATCACCAGAAATTGCTGAAGAAGCTGCGCTGAATGGGCAGATGCGTTGTGATAGTGAAGGACATAGTATGTAGTATTTTAAACAAAAATAGCTACTTTCCTATGAACTATTTAATGTACCAAAATCAGAACACAAAAAACTTGACAAATCAAAATTAGATGTCCAACTACCTTCTTTACGGCTTATTGAAGACAAATATGTAACAATGGAAGATAGAAGGAGAAAAAAAACACAGTCAACCAAAAACCATCCTCTCACTCTTTCCTCATTCTTTTTTGGACTTCTTATGTACCACAAGGAACTAACATGTTTTAAAGCCAATTTCCACTTCCCCATTAGCGATTATTATTTATAGGGAAGCTACCGGTATGAACAATAGAACCTTGATTAACAAAAATTTACATAAGGGGCAATCCATAAACTACGTTACCAATTTTTGAATTTTTGACAGCCCCCCCCCCCCACCCCTCGCTGAAGGCCATAGCGTTTTATGAATTTTTGAACCAAAAGGACTGGATTTTCAACTAAAGAATTTAATTTTCAACCAAGACAGTTTTTTCAGTCAAGAGAGAAAAAAAATTTAACCAAATTGTTGAATTTTCAGGCAAAAGAGACGAATTCTCAACAAATTAGTTGAGCCTTCGACCGAATAGTTAAATCTGTAAACCAAAAAGAAGAAGTTTTTGGTAACGAAGATTAATTTTTACTCAAAAAGATGATTTTTCTACCATCAAAGATGAATTTTCAATACAAAATTACAAAAAATTACAAAATACAAAAGCATGAATATTCAACAAAACAGTTGGATTTTAACAAAGCAGTTGACTTTTAGCCGTGAAAATATTATTTTTAACTGACAATGGAGTAGTTAAATTTCCAATTAGAAAAAAATGATTCACAGAAAAAATTCAACCTGGAAGGTTGATTTTCTACCAAAAAAGATTAATTCTAAACAAAAAATGTGATAGTTAATATTTCAAGAAAACCAAGAAAGATGACTTTTCTACCATAAAGGATAAATTCTCAATCCAAAAACACGAATTTTCAACCCAAAATCAAAATGCCTTCAATATAATAGTTCAATTTTCAACGAAATACTTATAGTTTCAACAAAATAGTTGAATTTTTTAACAAGTAATTGGAGTTTTTGATAAATAGTTGATTTTTTAACGAATAGTTACATTTTTTAACAAATAGCTGAATGTTCAACCTAAAAAGGTGATTTCTCACCCAAGAAGATTAATTTTTTACCAAAAAAGACGAATTTTCAAAACATAGTTAAGTTTTCAAGCAAAAAATCTCAGTCTTTAAGAAAATGAAAAGATGAATTTCCAACTGGAAAGATCATTTTCAATCAAGAAAGATGAATTTTTAACCACATGGTTGAATTTTGAACTAAAAAATATCAGTTTTTCACAAAAAGTGGAAACTTTAATTTTCATTTCAAAAATTAATTCTCATAAAAAAAAAACATTTTCAGCCAGTTAAATTGTACCAAAGAAGACAAATAAAATAAAAAATTGATTCCTCAACCAAAAAAAAAAAGTTCAACAAAGACGAATAATATGCTACCCAAAAAGACGAATTTACAACGAAATGTGTGAATTTCGTACAAAACAATTGAATTTTCAACCCGAAATTACGAATTTTCATCAATAAATTCATTTTTTCACAAAATCGTTAAATTCTCTAAAAAACAGTCTGATATTTATCCAAACATTAATATTTTTAACAAAATACAGCAATTTTCAACCAAATAGTTGAATTATCAATGAGAAAAGGTGAATTTAGAATAAAAAATATACCTTTCGAACCAAAAATGGAACAGTTACATTTTCATTTGAAAAATTAATTTTGCACCAATAAAATCAAATTTCAAGAAAATGGCACAAATTTTCAATGATGAGAGAAATTCGCAACTAACGTAATGAATTTTCATTAACAAGAAAATTGGCTTTTAACAAAGTAGTGGAACTTTAAACCAAGTACTTGATTTTTCAACTGAAAAGTATGAATTCTCAATAAAACATGTAACAGTTGATATTTAAACACAGAAAGATTTTAATTTAAATGAAAAACTGTTGAATTGAAATAAAGAATAAGAATTTTCAACGAAATAGTCGAATTTTAAAGTGGAAAGATTAATTTTCAAGTAAAATGATGAATCCTAGAAAAAGAATAATTTTCTACAAAGGAGTTCAACATTCAACTATGAAGTTAAATGTTTATTGAAAAAGAATAAATTTGAACCAAGAAGATTAGATTTCTACTAAAAAGACAAATTTTCAACAAGATAAATGAATTTTCAACTAAAAAGGATCAATTTTCGGCTACATTGTTGAGTTGTTGACTAAAAAAGTTAATTTTGAACCGAAAATGTAATATTCGAATTTTGAACCAAAAATTCAAGTAAGAAGCAGACAATTTCGAGATATTTCACTGAAAAAAAATAATACAAAGCAAGATTGCTATATATATGACTCCAAATTTTGAAATTGCACAATTAAAGCCTTTCAGTTCCAATCGTTTTTTTTTATTTAGTTTGAGATGTTCAATATTTTTTAACATTTCCGAATGGAAAATAATTCAATTATTGATTTCGGTTTCTGAAATCTTCTCATTTTTGAAACATAAATTTGAGAAATTATTGTCTTGATTTTTTATTTTCTTCAATTTATTCTGGGTACATTTCATTAACAAAATTTTAAACACAATACCTCTAAACTGAAAATTAAGCAACCATTAAGTTTTGAGTTTGATATTCTACAAGTTCGAAAAATTAAAAAATTAGGCAATTTTGTACACGTAAAATTGAAACCTAACAATTTAGAATCGTCAAATCAAAAATTATGAAAGTTGAAATTGACTACAATTGCAAACAAACAATGCAGAATATTTAAATTTTTAATAATGAAATTGCCCTGACATTTTTTATATTTGAATTTTAAACTACAGCATTGGAAAATTAAAAATGGGAAACTTTGAAAAGTTAAGAAATTTTCAAACCAAATATTTTTTAATTTAATTTCTTGAAGCAAAAAAGCTTTAGTTTCAATGCCTCAGAAGTTAGATTGTTTGGCGATTTCACATTCACAACTATAATAAAAAATTAATATAGATATTTTAGAAGTGATAAATTCATTATATATTTATATTTTATTTTATTGAGAATTATATGCTTTCTAATTTGAATCTTTTGAAATGAGTGGCTTCAAACTTGAAGCGTTAAAAACCAAACAATTCCAAACTTTGTTTCCAGAATTAATAATTCTCAATTTGAAATCTTGAAACTAAGTCATCAAAGATAATATTAATTTTCAAATTGCAAATAATTAATTGAAAATAATTATTACGTTCGTTTTTGAGACAATAACCGTTTAGATTATTGAAAAAGGAATCAAAGTAATAAGATCGTAAAAACATTTACCATCGAACTGTTCAAGTTCATTCGAAAAATTCAGAAGACCTTGAGTTTTTAATTGATGATCAGTAATGCTTCAAAATTTGCGATCGAAGGCATACATGGAGAAAACCTGTTAATTTTTCAGGGACGTCACCGTTAACGAGGATCGAATGGATTATACGTGCAAGTAATGACGCTGCAATGAAGTCTTCTTTGGCTACCTGCAGCAGCTACTGAAGAATTGAACTCCATCAAGACTTGCAGAATAGCTCAGTCGAGGTTAATAGAGATCGCGTCTGTCCTTTCTCTCTACATAATATTCCGTAGCTGCTATGCAGTAGCAATAAAACGACATCCGAAGTACCTCTGCCAATCCTTCTCACCATGGGGTTTGCCATCCTTCTCCTTATGGTATCAACTTGCAAATTAATTTACTATCACTTCTCTTTGCAATAACGATAATCATATTCTTCATCTACGCTTCTCTTAAAACACAGACATGCAATTTTGCAATTCATGATGGAATAATCCCCCATTTTTATCGAAGAATTCCATAGAGCGAATTCCATACCTTTATACATGAGCGTAAATTAATCCCTACCATCTTCAGTCTACCTCTAAGCTAATTTTTAAGCGTTATGTAATAAAGCATGGTCAGACTTCTTGCATATTCAGATTCCAGTCGGGACTGTTAAAGAGCGTGGATTAGTGTTGGCAGATGATAAGATTCTTACGGAGAAATCAGCCTATGATTGGCAAAGAATACTGAGTAGACTGAATAATAGCATGAAGACTGCGGGCCTTGATATTAAGGCAAATAAAACAAAAATTATTGCATTTGAGGAAAGGGATAAGAAAACAGTATGCAACATTATATTCGGCGAAAAGAGGAGAGAATATGTTGATAATTGCGTGCATCTTGGAAGTTTATTTACTAAGGATGAGAAGATAGAAGGAGCTTGAATGGATAGATCAGACGTACAAACGAGGGTAGGAAAGTTATCGGCAGTATAGGAACCATTAGCAGAAACAAAAATATGGCTAATAAAGCTAAAGTTGCAATGTATAATTCTGTACTTGCACTCACTGTGCTGTACAGTAGCAGGACCTAGACATACCATGAAATGGATAGTAGAAGAGTTAACGTGGTTGGCATACAATTCCTGCGGAATATATGCGGTAAAACACTAATGGACAAAATCAGTAATAAATGGCTCCTCAAAGAATGTGGTGCTAAGGAAACACTGTTTGACAACAGTGAAAGAAATCTGTTGAGATGGTTTGGGAATATTGGTCGAATGAAGGGAGAACTTTTAAGGAAACAATTATATTTAAGTAAAGCGAATGGTATCATACCCAGAGGCAGGTCGAGGAAGGAGTGGTGGAAATGTGTGAATGAAGCACTACAGCGATAAGATGTAAAGAGCCACAAAAACAGAATTACTTGTATAATAATGAGATGTATGGATGTAGAGGAAGCACACCTTGTATGCCAGAATAGGGAGGTGTGGTAAAAAATGACGATCAGTTTCAGAAGAATGATAAAAGCCTGAAACGAACGATCTTGGATACTCATTGGTCCACGTGAAGAGCTTTACTTAGTGGTTGTGTTGGGAACAATGAGTATAGTTGACACGTACAGCCACTACCAAAATCACGAAGGAGAGTGAGAAAAGTTGCACATACCGGAAGTCTGCATGAGGAAACAAGACAGTCTGTTGGAAACAGCTGTAGTTCGAACGGTTCGAGTATGTACCCTGATGATGAACGAAGGAGACGGAGGTGTTTCGCGCGCGTCTTAATCCGAGATGGATTATAAAAAAAGGAGAACTGAGGACAATTACAAGATGGTCGCAGGTGAACGCAATTGATTAGGGAGCGGAAGGAGGGAGAAGGAAGAATGGAGCTGACTGAAATAGAGAATGCAGCAGAAAGGAAGAAAGCAGGAGAGACAGGATGAAGAAGAAGGAAAGTTGGGAGTGATAAAGCAGAAGTTTTAACTCAGAAAAAGGTGAAGGGGTTCAAGAAAAGATTATCAAAAAGAAGCAGAGCAGAGTAAATAGGTGACAAAAGTGTCGACGAATGTTGTAAATTTTTCGTTAAGGGAAGAGATGGATTTTGTAATGGGGTCGAAGATCTGAGCGAAAAATGTGAGCAGCTAGTCGAATCATGTAAAACATAAATAAGAAAAAAGTAGAGTATGAAAAGGTTGGAAAAGTAAAACAAAGGTAAGAGTAGATTTTTTTCTAGGAATGAAAGAGATGGAGAGTGAAGTGTAATCTAGTGTTAGAAAACTGTGTAAAGAACAAGTGACAGTTAGGATAGAGAAAATATTTGAAATGCGACGAAGTAGGTATATTTTCAGTTAAGAGGAGAGATAGATGTGAAGGAATGTAGCTTGTAACCGGATCTAAGGCTTAAGTGAAAAATATGAGAAACTCGTCGAATGATGTAAAATACAGATAAGGGAAAATTAGAGCATGAATGGGTTGGATGAGTAAAGCAAAGGATAATGTAGGTTTCCGTAGAAAGGGAAAAGAGCAGGTAGGATAGAGAAAAATTTGGTTCTTAAAAGTGGTAAGGGAATGAGTTGTAATGGTTAAGGCTAATTCGGCAGTGCTGTAAAAGTAAGAAGTAGGAAAATAGAGACGATGAGTATGAGTTTGATTCTTTGTTTTTCTTGGAAGATGTGAGTTTAATGGCAGAAGTGTAAAACAGAGCAAGGGGAAAGTGTTAATGTGGAGTAGAGGGGTGCTAGAGAATTATGTCTGAAATGAGGTCTGAAGTAGGGTGTGTTAAATTAGGCCTATATTATTGATATGATGCTGCGAATTTGTAAAGGATTTCAAAGACTCATAAATCCGTGAAAGGAATAGAGAATGATAAGTACACAATATAAAGAGCCACAGAAACAAGAGCTTGCATACAAACATGTATGGATGTAGAGGAAGAAAAAGTTGTACGCCGGAATAGGGAGGTGTGAAGAGAAAGTGTTAAGAACTGTGTGATGATGAGTGTCGGCGAACTGATGAACGCCTGAAACAAATAATCTTACATACTCATAAGCTTCTCCTCATAGGTTTCTTAGTGGTTGTGTTCCGATTAAAGAGTATGGATTTTACCATCACATAAACTATTCTTGCCAAGGAAAAGAAATAAGGAAAAGTGAGGTGGAATTTTGAGGGAGGAAGTAGAGGAAATGAGGGAAGGGAAAGTAGCGGATGTAAGGAAAGATAAGGATTTGGAGGTAAGGGAAATAAAAGAAACTAGGGGAGGGGAAGTATGGGATGTTAGGAAAAGTGAGAAGAAGGGAAGAAGGGGAAGTGACAAGAAAGGTGTAGAGTGGAATTAGTGAAAAAGAGGGGTAATGAGGAAAGTGAGGGAAAATGGCGGGAGTGGAATTAGGTGAAGTGAGCGTGAGTGAGGGGAAGTAGGGGAAATTACTAGAAATAATAGTGAGCAGGGTAGGGGAAGTGAGGAATGGGGAAGGAAAGTAGGCAAAGGCGAGTATTATCTGAAAAATCAAGGAGATGGGAAAGTAGAGGAGAAAGAATTTAGGAAGTGGGGGAGCGTATGTGAGGAGTGCCCAATTTTCGGAGCGGGAGGCTGAAACGATCATCCTTCAAATAGGCTGCGAAACTCTTTTTCGTAAGCGTGCTTCAACAAATTTTTTTTTCATCAGAAATTGATAACACACGTATCTTTTATTAATAACCCTGAAAAATTATTGTTTTTCATCACCTGAGTCCTATTATATTTCCTCTGTGAAATACTGAGTTCACTTGAATGTATACCTATTACCTACGTTTAAGTCCTTCATTCCTTATAATTCCTTTCCACCTCCACGAAAGAGTGCAAAGTGAGAGAGTGTAAACTAGATTAAACTTTTCTGACTCGTCTTTCTTGGATCGTTAGACAGCCCTATTATCCATTAATCTAATCGAATCTATCGTCTAGCGAGCCCTAATTCGAATCCGCGTAATCGGTAACGGTACCGAAATTATCCTGCAAACAAACTCGGCTCCTAATTGGTTCAAGTGAGCACGAAATCATTTTTTCTAACTCTGATCGAAAATAGGTTAAAATACACTACCCTCTCTGATCAAAAAAATAAAATTTAAATCCGTTTTGATACATTCAGGACCAATATTATCGACACAAACAAATTCAGTAGTTGCATTATCCACCATATAGTTTAATTTTGGAACCAATACGGCGAATTTTTTAGAAGACAGTTAAATTTTTGACACAAAAAATGTTGAGTTTATGACAAATAACTTCATTTTTAATACTCGAGTTTACTAGAAAATAATTAAACTTTTCAACAAAATACATGAATTTTCAACAAAATAGTTGAACTTTCAACCTAAAAGATAACTTTACACTCAAAAATGGTAATTTGAATTTGCAGTTGAAAAAACTAAAAGAAAACGAATAATGAACCAGTTAAATTAAACGAAAGAAGGCGAAATTTTAACAAAATAGTTGAATCCAAATGTTTCAGGCAACAGTTGAATTTTAAGCCCGAAAAGAAGAATTTTCAAAAAGAAAGTTTATTTTCAATCCGAAAAAAGAAAGAAATTTTTAATAAACATGATTAACAACAATGTTGAACAACGCTTATTTTTTTCTAATTAATAACAAAAGTTTGAAATGCATAGTTATTGGAAACTTCATAGTTGTCTAAAGTCTGGAAAGTTCAGACAAGTGGATAAGGTGTGTCATAGTGAGACATGTGAAAAGTCTACAATCAAAATTCTATGGACAAATCATTTTTCAGCCTACAAAATTCATTCGATTCGGACATTGTCTTTGGATGAAAGATTCTTGAATTTCGAGGAGATTTTTGTGTTTCGATTTTTAATCAAAAATGATTTCATATTTATTTAACAATGAAATTGGCATTTTTTTTAATTTTCAGAAGTAAGATTTTTAAAAGATTTTCAGAATCATTCAACAACGTTTGAAATCTGTACTGAAACTATATAGAAATTATTTTCAGTGGGGGAGTATAATTTTACAAAATTCTTTATTACTTTATAAACAAATCAATGAAAAATAGTTTTTTTCAGAATTGGTATTATTTAACCCATTCCAATCCAGTGTTTTGGTATAAAATTTGAGAGGAATTAATTATTATGACAATCAATTGAAAATAGATGCTATTTTGGCATTTGCTTGAAAAAGTTTTATACATAAATTAACAGGTTAACTTATTTTTAACTTACAAAAATAAATTTTTAACCAACAAGATTAATGTTCAACCAAAAGACGAATTTCCAACAAAATATATGAATTTCCAACCAAATTCTTGAATTTTCGACTAAAAAAGATAAGTTTACAACCAAAAACGCAATCATAAATTTTCAGCTTGAAACCTCAACCAAAGAAAGTTAATTTTTGATCAAGAATTATAAAAATTCAAACAAATAGTTGAATTGTCAAATAAAAAATATAAATTTGCAACCAAAAATGAAAACGTAAAATTTTCAGTTTGAAAAACTAATTTTAAGAAAATTCCAACCAGTTTATTTTTTAATTGAATTTGTTACCAATATTGACAAATTCTCAACAAAAGAAGCGAATTTACAATAAAACAGTCAACATTTTTAATAAATAGTTCAATTTTTTACGAAATAGTGTAATTTTCTACCAAAGTAGTACGACTTTCAACCACAAACAGGAATTTGTAAGAAAAAAGTTAATTTTCAACCAAATAGTTTAATTGTCTATCAAATTGTTGACTTATCCACAGAAATGATGAATATTTTCGAAATACAAAACAGTTTCATTCAACCAAAAGATGAATTTTTTCAACAAATAAGTTTAATCTTCAACCAAAACCGTTTAATTTTCAACCAAGCAGTTGCACTTTTAACAGAATTTTCTTGAAAATAGTTCAATTTTAAACTGAAGAGATAAATTTTAAACTAAAATGATAAGTGTTCAACATTCAACCAAATAGTTGAATTTTCAAAAACAAAAAGTTAGTTCTTTAACCAAGAAGATTAATTTCCTACAAAAAAAGACGTGTCATCGAGGAAGTACATGAATTTTCAACAAAAAATAGAATAATTGAATTTACAGTCAACAGTATTAGTTTTCAAACAAAAATTGAACAAATTTGCAACAAGATAGTTAAATTGTCAACTCAAAGTATGAATCTCCAACCAAAGGAATTAATTTTTAACGGACTATTTCAACTCATTATTAATGTTAGCAAATAATTAAACTATAAAAAAATAGTAAAATTCTTTACCAAAAGAGGTAAATCCCCATCCAAAAATATGATGGTAGACTTTTCAACCAAAAAAATTAGGTTCTCATCGAGAAAAGTTGGACTTTCTTATTGCATTCAATTAGAAAAACAAGAAAAGGGGAAAGTTCCTTGAAAACAGGGCAAAAATTGAAGAATTCTTCAAAAAAGGAGAAAAGAGAGTGATGAATATAGAATTGCAATATTTCTTATCTAAAAAGAAGAAGGGGGGTGAGCTTTAGAATCATATGACAAATATAT
>CAKNXH010001504.1:180204-225891 GCA_932178445.1 Andricus quercusramuli | reverse complement strand
TCACTAGAATGTCACAAATTGTCATAAGAGGGAAGGAGAGTCAAAAATCGATAAATATAGCGTCACGTAATATATGAACGCTCCCTAAGCCTTCACAAAAAAAAATTATTTTGTGCTTTTATTTAAAATTTGTATACAATCGATTGAAGACCATTAGGAAGAAAAATAGCCTCAATAAAACTCTCCGTCTTAATTAAAACTCATTTATTCAAATCAATATTGTTCAAATCATTTTTTTTTCATCTACAATAACGAGAATAAATAAAAATAACTATACATCCTCAGTAGAGAACGTAATTATAGTTTTCAACTAGCATTATGAGCATGATAAAATTAAAAAACATAATTCAAAATCAACAAAGAGCTACTTTCTTGACTTTGTCCTACTTCGCGTGGGTGCACAACATAATTGTCCCTTTATTGTCATATAATCGAAACATAAGAAAAATGAAAGAAGCGTTACGAGGCAATTTTGCTGTGCTGACGGTCACCCACATCGATCAGTGCAATTGGGATTTTTTGCAGAAATTAAATGGCGTTTGGTTATAATCGAAGAGATGAGAGGCGCGCTCTTTTCTTTCCTGTCTCACCTCCTCTATATCTATATAATTCTTCTCATCTTCCTCTTTTACTTCTTTGAAAAGTGAGCTTCCCTTGTATCAGCTTATTATCATTATTTTACGATAAACCTTCGGTAAAACTTATCAGCTGGGCTGGTAAGTGTGTATGTGTGTGAGTAAATTTTTTTTAAAGAGATAAGTATATGTGAGCGTAGACGCTGATATCTAATCGATCGAGATCAAATCGAATATTATGGCTAACGAGCTGTCACGCCCGCTTGAACACGCTTTCTTCTTCCACCAAAACACCATTTTCTTTGAAGATCTGCCTCGTTTTCATTGACAGGTCTGATAAGAGAAATTACTTTCATGATGGATTTATAACCCTATATTAATTTTCTGTATTTGGATTCTAGTCTCTAGTGTGACTTAAATTCACGACCCTTAAGTTCCCTATATTAATCGATTTCAAACTTTTGTGATTATTTATTAACAAACTAAACGTCTAATCGAAAAATTAAATGATTAGGATGATAATTAAGTCGTTCAAACCTCCCCATTCCTTGCTTTCTGTGTATTGCTTCTTGTACATTCCTATACTTACCCTCTCCTCGCCTATTTCTCCTCCCCACACTTCAAACATCGCTTTTTCACCCTTTTCCAACATCCTCATCATCTACTTCCCCCTCTTCTCACTTCACCACCTAACGCCCTCCTTCCTCTACTTCTGTATCTTGAACTTCCTCCACTTTCCCTATTTTCCACCCCTCCTTTCCCCCTACGTATCCTACTTCCCCTACCTTTATTTCCTTTCACTTCACATAGTTTCCCTTTTCTAATTTGCTTCACTTCCCCTACTTCTCCTACGTCCCCTCCCCTAACTTCCCTTCACTTCCCACACTTCTTCTCCCTTTATTTTCACCCACTTCCGCTACTTATACTCCCCTCATTTTCACACACATCGCCTACTTCTCCCCTAATTTTCCGGTCCATTAACCCACTTCACCTCCACTAATTTTAACCCACTTCACCTACTTCTTCTTTCTTCATTTCCTTTCATTTCCCCTCATTCTCCTTTCATCATTCCCTTTCACTTCACCTGCTTCCTCTTCCCTCTTCTTCCCTACTTCCCCTCCCCACATTTTCCCTTAAGTTCCCACCCCTCGTTTCCCCGTACCCTGCCCTGCTTTCCCAACCCTCATTTCTACTCAAGTTTCCCTACTTACCTTACTCACCCTCCCCTCTATTCTCCTCATTTCTTCTTCTTGCAAAAAATTACAACGGTTAGCGGGATGGACATCCACTAAAAATATGCAGGTGTGCATTTTTGAAAACTTTTTTTAAACAATTATAATATTTTTTAATATTCTCCAATTGTTCTAAATAAAACTAAGCATCCAATGAAAAAACAACAACACCTCTGGATTTTTCCTTTTGAAACTTTGAAAAGAAATGTAATCAATTTTCAAACATTTCAAACTTTTTTTAAACATTCAAACATTTCGTACAAATGTACTTTTATGTTGAATGACGTAGAAAAAATGTTGACAACATTGTTCAAAAAAGCCTCACCTAGATCGTTCAAAGACAAATCCAAGGTTTGTCCATCATACTCTTACTTTGCTTATAATTAATTACAAAAGTTTAAAATGCATAGATATAGGAAACTTCAGGGTTGTCTAAATTCTTTAACTTCGTATAAGTGGATAAGGTATGTCACAGTTAGACATCTGACAATTCTACCATACAAATTCCATGGACAAATCAATGTTTAGCCTTCACTATTGATTTCATTTTGACGTTCTTTCAATGGAAGATTTTTAAATTTCAAAACGGTTTTTGTGTTTTGATTTTTCATAAAGAAATTTGTTTTTTTTTTAAACAACAATAGCATTGAAATTTTTCATTTTTTTTTAAAGTACCAGTTTTTGAAGATTTTCCGATTTATCAAACAAGGCTTTTCAAGTCTATGCTGGAACTATCTAGAAATCTTTTTTAGTGTATGAGTGTAATTTAACAAAATTATTTATTACGTTATAAACAAGTCAATGAAAAAAACTATTCTTCAGGATTGTAAATATTTAACTCATTTAAATTCAGTGTTTGGGTACAGAATGTGAAAGAAATTCATATTTATCACAGTTAATTGAAAAAGGTGCTATTTGGCAATTGTTCAAACAATTTTTATCCACAAATTCACAGCTCTGATGTTTTTAAACGAATGGGATAAAGTTTTTTTTACGGAATCAAATATAAAACGTCTTTTTGAAAACTTTTAGCTGTGATACTTCGAAAATTCATGAGAATTATTAATTATTTAACAACTTTTATAAAATAGTGCAAAGTTTGACAATTTTTCAACGATTGAGTTCAATTTTTTTCTTGCTACATCAACTCCAAATATCTTTTCCATGAATCTTTGCCAGGACACTTTACAAATTTACAACAATTATTATTGATATAAAAAAGGTTCATAATTTATTTGGGTTACAAATTCAACTATTTTGGTAGAAAATTCTATTCTTTCATTGAAAATTGAACTATATTTTTGAAAATTTCTTTTATGGTTGAAAATTAATCTTCTTAAATGAAAATTCAACTATGTAGTTTGTTGAATTATAGTTGTTTTTTTTTGTAGAAAATTAGGATTTTTGATTGAAAATTCGTCTTTTTGGTAGAAAACTAAACCATTTCGCTACAATTTCAACCATTGTCTTATAAATGCATGCATTAGGTTATAAATTTGTCTTTTATTGGTTGAAAATTTATTTCTTCCACTGAAAATCTAACCATTCCATTTTCAAGGTATATTTGTCTTGTTTGATCGAGAATTCAACTTCTTCATCTAAAAATTCATTATTTTAGTTGATAAATTTATCTTTTCGAGTGAAAATTTCACTATTTTGTTGAAAAGTCGCGTCTTTTTATAAAAAATTAATGTTTGTTTTAATCAAATTGTAACTATTTCATTTATGGTTCAAAAATTCTATTTTTTAGTAAATAATTCAAATATTTTGTTTAAAATTGAACTCTATAGATGAATATTCCAGTAATTGGATGAAAATTCGTCTTTTTTTTAGAAAACTAATTTTTTCGGTTGACGATCCAACTATGTTGTAAAAGTTCTTTTTTCAGTTGAAAATTCAACTATATTGTTGAAAAGTCGTCTTTCTAAGTT
Organism: Andricus quercusramuli; assembly: GCA_932178445.1. Taxonomy (NCBI): domain Eukaryota; kingdom Metazoa; phylum Arthropoda; class Insecta; order Hymenoptera; family Cynipidae; genus Andricus; species Andricus quercusramuli. Next base: position 222,153 of record CAKNXH010001504.1, on the reverse strand, counting down.
CAAAATTCACTTTTTAAATAAAAATTTAACTATTCCAGTGAAAGATTTATCATTTTACTTGAACTTTAGTAGAAAATCGAACTATTTTGTTTAAAACAGTTTTTTTAAAGTAATTTTTCAGTGCAAATTAATCTATTCCATTTATGGTGAAAAATTAACATTTCTTAGTTAAGAAGTCAACTATTTTGTTAATAAAGATATATCTTTTTCAGTTGGCTTTGAATTATTTTCATTCCAAATTAATATTTGTTTTGGTCAGGTGAAGAATTCATCCAACTAGTAAAAAACTTAACTTGTTTTGTAGACAATTCAATAATTTTGTCAAGAAGGAATTTTTGTAACATATTTCATTTTATTTTATATTTCAACTACTTGTTTAGAAATTTACCTGTTTTAGTCGAGCACTATAATACTTGGTCAAAAATTAATCTCTTTCTGTGAAAAATTAATCTTCATGGTTGGAAATTTATATTTTTGATTTAAGTTTCAAATATTCGGTTAGAAATTAATCCACTTTGTGGAGAATTGAAATATTTAGTAAGAGTTTTTTCTCGTCAAAAATGTAACTTTTTTGTTGAAAAGTTGTTGTTTTTTCTGTATATAGAAGTAATCCATGGTAATCCAATACAATCTGCGATAATCCAACTCCGCTGGACCGCATTTTTACTGGTTGTTCCCCCTTGCCCCTCGCTAAAGGGATAAGAAAAAAATTACAATTTAGTTTTAGAATTTATTTATAAATTATTTGGAACATTTTGAAGTTTTATTAGCAGAGTTTTTTTCTCAAATTATTTGATGATAGTCTTCGTATGTCTTTCAGTACCAACTACAGTACACGCTCAAACTTGCAATCTGTTTGACTTTTCTGAAAACATTGAATGAAATTAGAAGGATAAAATAATAAACGGAAAATAAGAGAGAGAAACTCAACGTACCTAATTCAAAAGACGCGGGCCACGGGCGCGCTCAAAATTGCAATTTTTTCTACTTTTCCGAAAAAATTGATTGAATGGAATTGAAAGAATGAGCGAAAAATTAAATGAAGAAGGACAAAACGCGAGATCCGACAGACGCGTGCCCTGAATGTGTTTAAGCTTGCTAATGTTCTAACTTTTCTAAAAGAATTGATTGAATGAATTTGAAAGAGTGAGCGAAAAATGAAGAAGAGCAGCTCAGGGCGTGAGATCTGAGAGACGGGTGCTCTACACGCGCCCAAACTTGCAAGCTTTTTGACTTTTCTGAAAAAATTGATTGAAATAATTAAAAGAATAGAAGAATTTGGAAAAATGAAAGAGAGAAGGATGAAGTCCGAGATCTGACATACGGTGCCCTGGGCACGCTCAAACTTGCAAACTTTTTGCCTTTTCTGAAAAATTCATCAAATGAAATTGAAAGAATGAGCGAAAAATAAAAAAGAGAAGCACAAAGCAGAAGATCCGACATTTTTTAGCCCTGAACGCGCCCAAACTTGCAAACTTTTGGACTTTTCTGAAAAAAAAAATTGATTACAAAAATTGAAAGAATTAAAGAATGAGCGAAAATGGAAGAGCGAAAGATGAAGCGCGAGATGCGACAAATAAAAAAGAGTAGCTCAAGACGCGATATCTGAGAGACGGGTGTCCTCACGCGCCCAAACTTGCAAACTTTTGGACTTTTCTGAAAAAATAGATTGAAAAAATTAAAAGAATGGGAGAATGAACAAAAAATGAAAAAGAGAAAGACAAAGCAGGAGATCCGACATTTGCGCGCCCTGAACGCGCCCAAACTTGCAAACTTCCTGACTTTTTTGAGAAAATTGATTTGAAAAATTAGAAGAATGGAAGAATGAGCGCAAAATGGGAGAGAGAAGGACAAAGCACGAGATCTGACATACGGGTGCCCTGGGCACTCTCAAACTTGCAAACTTTTTGCCTTCTCTGAAAAAAATTATCAAATGAAATTTGCAGAATGAAAACGAGAAGGACAAAGCAGAAGATCCGACATTTGCGCGCCCTGAACACGCCCAAACTTTTTGTCTTTTCTGAAAAAATTGGTTGAAAAAATTGAAAAAATAAAAGAAAGAGCGAAAATGGAAGAGAGAAGGGTAAGGCGCGAGATGTGACAGACGGATGCCCTGGGCGCGCTCAAACTTGAGAACTTTTTGTCTTCTCTGAAAAAATTTATCAAGTGCAATTGAAAGAATGAGCGAAAAATGAAAAAAAAAACAAGACGAAACGCAAGATTTGACTAAGCGCACCCTGAGCACGCTCAAATTCGCAAATTTCTGCCTCCACTGAAAAAATTGAATTAATAAAATTGAAAGAATGAAAGAATGAGCGTAAAATGGTAGAGAGAAGGAGGTGACCTTACACGGGTGGAAATTTATCCTTTCAGGTGCTGCAGACTCCTGCTAGTTGCGCAGAGCATCGAAGGGCCAAAGCATAACACCAGATGCGGCGCCCGTACTAAATCACAGCCAACGCATTTATGAAGGCCGTAAAACCCCCTTAGGACTGCCGCCGTACGAAAGAGGCCTGTCACGCATCCCCAAGGAGCCAATGTCACGCGAGAGTCCTAAAGAAAAAGTAGGCGGATCACCAGAGTCAATGTATTATTCAGTCTTCTTTACCATCTCTGCATATTCTGTATTTCCTAATTACATGCCTCAAATTATTTACTTCACATTTTACACTTTTATGATCCTAAGAAGATTCTGGTTATACAAAGTTACGAGGAGCAGGGATGGGTAATGGGTATTCCCTGGGGATGTTTCGCTTAAATTAGTCTGGGTGTTGCTTCTCCATGATCAGATGATAAGATCTGATTCAAAGGATACAATGTATCCTGAGAGCCTTCCCTGCGGGGTCTTTCTTCCTTGTTGAACTATCATTCAATCTTTTAATTCCAAATAGATTTTCACTGTGCAATATCAAATTTTAATTGTTTTTAAGTATCAATTTTATTTTAACTTTAATTTTAATTCAATAGACAATGAAAGATACAAGTTTTCAATTGATTTTTGATGTTATATCGTTGACCAGCGTAGGGAAATAGTTTTTTTACTGTGGAATTACGGCATTTTATCTATTTCGTCTCAACCGAAATGGTTATAATTTTTACCTGTGATCTGGCAGAACCGTAGAATTCTAGACCAATACATGCTATTAATTAAGACTTCAAAAACTTGTTTTTAACGCCTTATTTCACTGGAATTTGTTGTTCTAATATTGAAAACTTCTTGTTGATTTGCTATCGCAAGATAGATCAGCTCTGCGCCACTGTAAGGAAAATGGGAAGGTGACTTAACTCAAGTGCACTTTTCAGGAAAACCTAAAACAAGATTTCCAATTACTTTCAATATAATTTTGGCTAACATAGATTTAATCTAAGATATCGATCTAAACGATCTACGAGGTCTGTCCGGAAAGTATCCGACTTTCTGGTGTTCTAAGAGTAAGAGTCAATTCTAGTCGGCGATAATATCACCTTCAACGTACTCCCCTTCGGAAGCCACTTTCTTTTTCCAGCGATCCCTCCACTATCGGAAGCACTCCTTAAAGATACCGTTTTGAACAGTTAAAACAGCTGCTTCATCGCATTCTGTTTTATTTCAATTGTGTTTTAAAATCGTTCTCCTTTTAGAGACTTCTCCAATTTGGGAAATCGTGTTTCACCAGCAATTTCTGAATGAGCTGCAATGAATAGAAAGATATGTTGTCGTGGTGAAAGACTCAGTATTAACTTTTCCACAAATCAGGAGGCTCATTTCCAAATCTTGGCTGAAATTTTCCAAAGCAATAGTTTTCAGAATCTGGAGGTCATCCTCTATCTCTCTTATTGTTAAATAAGGATTTCTATTGATTGATTTTTTGGTTATTGCGGGCACGCAAGAGCGAGGATCACTTTCCACTTAAGAACAACCACTTTTAAACAGCCTAAACCACTCATTAATTTAAGTATCATTCCTAGACTAAGTTATGGGCAAAAGTTAGCGCAAATACTTTGTTTATTCCCCTCTGAATGGTAAATACGTATTTTTGACAATGAAACAACTAGTTCCAAAGTTAGGTCACAAGGTCGGATACTTTCCGGACAGACCTAGCATATTTTGCTACAACAAAACCGTTTATATCATTTTTCAATTTGAGCGATAGATTTTGGTGCGCTACATTAGGCGCCGCTCCCCTACCTTCCACTCTTTCCTCTAAAACAAAGTGTCTATTGAACTCAACGTGTGCGTATGTTTCTGTGCAATTTGAAGAGGTGACTAAGCGAAGAAAGAAAGTCGATGAAGAAAGTCAATATTCATGCGAGAATTCAGCAGCGGATTCCGATGCCACCCACCCAGTAAACTGGTTCTACGGTTCGCTGGGTAGGCAATAATAATACCAAGGTGTGCAATGGGTCAATGAGGTGCTTGTATGGTGAACACGGAATACTTTGCATACTTCATAGATATGCATCGCTGGCGTTACATCGCGCTGTTATGGAATGCTTTCGCATGTTTTATTGCGAAGTGAATCGCATATCAAATCAACATAATAACATTTATAAGCAAACTTCCATTAACATTAACTAAATGCTTAACATTTTTTTTCATTTTGATGCTTTTTCAAACAATTTGTCTGGTCTTATTTATAAACTAAAATTCCGGTAATTCTGCTTTGTGTGGTATTTTCAACATTCACCTATAATTTTTGAATTAATTACTATTCTCTTGAACGTTTCTTGTTTTTGCAACAGAATATAAGAAATGTACACGTGAGTACCATTAACTAATTAGTTCAAATTTATCATAAAAATGATTGATTGACTTTATTTTTAATTGCTCACATAATTTTGTATCGATGGGATGTAAATTTTGAATAAAATGCTGAAGAAAAGTGTAGTTTTCTGAAAAATGTTCCACAAATTTCATGAACTGTTTCTGTGTTGATACTTTTCATTCCTTAGCAATAATTTCGAAAACAATATGGGTCTGTTAATACAATTTTCTTCGAAAAAATAACAAAATTCACACATTCTCTAAATAGCCGAAACTATTTAATTCAACTTAAAAATCATGACGAAAGAATGACTAATTACTTCATGTCATTCAGAAAAAGTGAAAAGTTTTTCGAAAAAAATATTTCAACAAATGGAAATCGTTTAAAATGTATGGGTAGGTAATGAAAAATATCATCATAGAAGAATAAGCTAAACTTTTTGGCCTAATTCCAGTCAAAAATTACATTTCAACAATCAAAAATGATTCAAATGAGACATAACAATTCTATGAAGTTTGTTGATAACTATGTAAATATTGCATTATTCTGTCTTATTCTAGTCAAAAGCTAAATTTAAACAATCACAAAATTTAAAAAAAGACGAAAAAGCAATTTTCACATTAAATATAATAAAGCTATAAACACTTTCTCTATATATTTTTCATTTATAGTGTTCAGATTCATAAAAATAGTGAAAAAAATTTGACTCTTTGGTTAAAAGTTGAATTACTTTGTCGAAAATTAATTTTGTTGTTGTTAAAGATTCATAATTTCAGTCAAGAATTAAACTGGTTGAACATTAATTTTGTTCTTGTGGATTTTTCATTTTTGGATTGAAAAATCAATTGTTTTGTAGAAAATTCGTTCTTCCGCCTTAAAAATTCAGCAACTTGGTAGAAAATTCCACTGTTCCAAAAAACTCTCTTTCAAAATTGGAAATTATTGTGTTTCAACGAAAATTATTGTGTAATTTTTTCAGAATAAAAATTTAACTATTCATTTAGAATTTCATCCTGTTAGGTAGAAAATTGATCTTTTTGGTTACAAATTCAATTACGTAGTTAAAAATGTTTGTATTTTATTGAAAATTCGTCTTTCTTTGAAACAAAATCAATTGCTCTTCAATTTTGAATTATAATATTTTTTATTGAAATATCAAGTATATTTTTTATTAGAGGTTTCTTTTCATAGGTTCAAAATCTACTTCTTGGTTGATAGATGAACTACTTACTCAAAAATTAATTTTTTTGTTTGAAGATTCATAATTTTAGTAGAAATTTCATCTTTTTCGATAAAAATCAAACTATTTGGTTGAATATGAACTTTTTTGTAAAGTTTCATATTTACGAATTGAAAGTTCATCTGTTTTGCAGGAGATTCGTTTTTTAATTAAAAGTTAGTTTTATCAAATAAAAATTCAACTCTTCCATTTTTGCTTAAAAATTAATTTTTTACTTTAGAAATTCAACTATCTGGTTGAAAATTCGTCTCTCTTAGTAGAAAATTAATCTTCTTTGTTGAAAATTAATCTTCTTGGTGGAAAATGCAACTATTTGGTGAAAAATTTATTTATTTTGTCGAACAAAATTTTTTTCGGGTTGAAAACTAATTTTTCAAACTTAAAATTCAATTATTTGATTGAAAATTAATTTTTTTGTTGAAACACAAGATACATTTTTTGACGGAAAATTAGTTGTTTTTCAAAAACAAAAATCACACTATTACATCTTTATTTAAAAAATTATTTCTCTTCCTGAAAAATTTTACTACATGGTTGGAAATCTATGTAATATGCTGAAAATGCGTGTTTTTGGTAGAAAATTAATCAGAAATTTATGTAATATGTTGAAAATTCAAGTTTTTGGTTTTTGATTAGACATTCTGCACCATTAAAAAAACATTTTCTCTTGAAATTTCAGCTGACATAATCCCTCAAGTATGGTAATAATATTAAACGTAAATATATTCATCTTATTTTTATTCAATTTTACTAATTTTCCTTCATCATTTGTTTTTTATTCAATAATTATGAATTTAAATGAGAAAGCGCCACATTACCAAACAAGGTAGGACAACTTGGCGCAGATGCACTTTTTGGAAAACACATTAATCAACTGCTTTAATGAACTTCGATTCAATTATCTCCATGCATAGAACATTGGTAAGATATTGGACGACACGAAATATATTTTGTTAAAATATTTTACTTTATATTTGAATTTTATTCGTGCATTTTCCTTTATGTGCGCCGCATTCACCACCGCTCTCCTATTTAGTTCAGAATTAGTATTTTTTTGTAGAAAATTAATTGAAATTCAAGAATTTTAAATCGGACTAAAATCAGACTCATTTTTCTTTCCTCTTTTTTCCTCTTTTTTATTTTTGTCCAAAGAAACAGATTTTTTTATTTGTTTTTAGGAAATGCAATAGGAGCATTTTATGGTGGTTGTCCAAATTTTATCGTTGAATCCTTGTTTTATTTTCAGGAATTCTACACATAGAAAATTAATCTTCTTGGTAAAAAATTCTCCGCCCTTGGTTATTTCCTCTATTAAGCGCAATAAAATACTAAACATTGCGAGATAATATTAAAACACTGCCTACAGTGAAATTTCCACCATAAAAACGACTTTAGCGACCTCTGAACATTTTTCAAATTCCTAAGAAACAAAGAATAACTTTGTCCATAACTTAGCACACTGCTTATGCTCAGTAACTTGCTAACATTATGAATATGCTTAAAAATCATGCCTAAGTTTAAAAAAATTTTCTCATGTAGAACGGCCTGTTATGTATTATTATCTCCTCATTTCCATCAAAGGAAAAAGGAATAACGAATGCCCTAAACATGAAAGTTGCTCGCTTATCGCGTGCGCTATGAAATTGCATTTCCTGCCATGCTAATGATCATCGAGGGCGTTGGAAGATGGGGATTGCCCCCACTCTACCCCGGGACTCGCACGGGGCCATGGGGCCTCTTGGCCTCTATCAAGGGGAATATAGAGAAACATATGGAGCATCCGTGGGTAGCGTGCACATTCGCAATTTATCATGAGAGGACCCAGAACCACAATCCACATTCAATACTCGTGTGGCGCTGGACCACCTCGATTCTTATCGATTCCGGATCGACTCGCGTAATTGGGCACCCAAGAATGTACGATATTGCACCATGCAAATGGGCATAGGGCATTCCTGGCGAAATAAAAGGTCGCAAAAGCCACGCACGCTTAGAGTGTCTGCCCACTCGAGGCCGGAGGCCCCCGACTACCTAACACGTCTGGAATCTCATTCAATACGGAGATCGAATCCCCCCATCGATTATCCACAAGTCGCACTTTCTGTAGGTTCATTTTCAGAGGAGGTTTTATTATTATTATACCGTTAGCCATTTCCCTTTCGGGGTAGGCGTGACTTGCTCGGTTGGAAAAACTAGTGAGTAGGAATATAGGTATAAAGGAGGTCAGTATATGGATATAAGGTATATAGGTATGTAGGTGTCAGGAATAGATGTTTTAGATTGATCTGGAATTCTCGTGTTATTTATTTAAATAACACGTTCATTCCGCAACACTACTCCGACCCAGGTTTCTGATCAATCTCTCTAGCGATCACCCCAAGTGAGGAGCCCCACAAGGTTGTTATGCATGGTTCCCCACTTGGGCCCATTAGTATCCAAGGTCTTTGTTTCAGGCATCATTCACTCTACTGTTACTCTGCTTACAAACTATTTGTCGCCACACTTTTCTGTCCTAGTATACTAATCTAGCTTCCTTCACGTCCATGCGTTTTTTCATGCAAGCTCTCGTGTTTCTATGGCTTCTTATGTCTCTTCGGGATCTTGTTTTATTGGTGGTTTATATAAGGGATTGTGAATAACGTGCATTTTGACTCAATAATTGTAGTAGGGTAATCCGTACAATGTTTGGCCACTGACCAATGGTTGGCCATCCTCCAATCATTGGCCAGCATATTAAAATATGATTATATGAATGAATACTCACGAATATAACTACTAAGGGGCCGTTAAATTACGTAACGGATTATAGGCCCTCTCTGAGACCCCCCTCCCCTGTAACGAACTGTAACAAAATATTTCTACCCCCTCCCCACTCTTTGGGTACGTAATTTTTAGTTTCCAAAAATGTTTGAATAGTTATTGCTAGTAGAATTAGGCAGGGTGTCCGAGAACTTTATTCTCAAAATTCCTTTATTTTCCCTCATCTTAGTTTTCAATTTTCCTTGATCATTAATATTCTAATGCCAGCATAATCTGGAAATACTTTTAAAATAGAATCTTTTATAAACGGAAAAAACAGTATTTCAGATACAAATTAAAAATTGTGAAATTTATCAATTTATTTTGCACAAGTGAATGTCTTTTCTACTATGAAAAATGACTTAAAAAAAAAAAAACTTAAATTTTCAACAAAATAATAGAATTTTTCACATAAAAGTTGAATTTTCAACATAAAAAGATAAATTCGCAACAAAAAGTGCCACAGTTTATGTTTCAATAAAGAAAGATGATATTTATACAAAAAAAAAAGTTTCCTAAAACCAAAACGACGAATTTTCAACGAATAAAGTCTTTTTACTAAAGAAAGAACATTTTACCTAAATTGTTGAACCTTCAAGCCAAAAGAGAAATTTTCTCTACAAAAATTGAATTTACAAAGAAAAAATATGACTTCAGCAAAAAATTATTTTTCCACGAAACTGATGCATTTTTACCTACTCTCTAAATCTGAATCAGTGACAAGTCACTAATTTTCAGTGAAATCTCACTGATTCAAATAGCTAGAATCCGGTCACTGATAATCAGTGAAACTTTACTTATTCATTCAGTGAATACAGGTCACTGATTGAATCAGTACAGAGGAATATTATGAACCGATAGTTGGCAGCACGTGTACCTTCTTAATTTAGCGCGAGATTTGAATAATCCTAAAAGCACATTGCTATCATGTTATTCAAATTAAAGTTCCAACGTCAAGAAAACATTTTTTTTTTATGAAATGAGTCCTATTGTTAATAGTTAAAAATTTTCTGCAGCAGAAATTTCACTTTGGGAAATAATAAAAGATATAAACAAGTATGTCGATATGTGCTATAAGAAATTCTCAATTTATTGTAATGACAGATTTCATAATTTTTAATTTGATTAAAAGGGTATGCTGAAACTTTAATTCAAATTATGTGACTGCAGATACCCCTTAAAAAGACTAAAATGAATAAGATATAAAAGTATTTAACATTACTTTATTGAACGCAACTTTAATATTGAACAAGAAATTGTTATAAACGTCTTATAAACTAGTCATCTGACATTCTGTCATCCTCATTTTCAAGAGGTTTAAAATTTGTTAGACTCGTGTGGAAGGACGACACCGAATATTTTACTGACGATTCTGTTTTGTAAACATAATTTTCAAGAAAATTGTAAAAAAAGAACAATGAATCTGCATACTTTACGTTTGTTACAAAATGCAACTTAAAAAGGAGATCAAACGCAAGAACGGGGCTTGCGTCTGAATCAAGCTGTATGGATTTTTTGTCTCCTTGTATATAATAGGTGTCTTTTTGTTGGCCCCTCACGCATATTACGTATGGTTGTACACTTCCATTTTTTTCTGCAGTAAATCGCTCTGCGTAGTTTGTGACGCTTGTACCTTCCTAAAACATTTAAATTTCATGCATTTAAATAGTTTTAAAGTTTGAAATAAAATATCCTTACATAAATGTTTGAAGGTTTTAGATTTTTTCAAAGGATTCTTACTGGGACGTATTGAATCAATTCAGGATTAGGAAAGATTTCTCTTGATTGAGAAGGCTTTTCTTTAGTAGAACAAACTCGCTCATCAAGTGTACCAGTTTTAGCCTTTTTTTTTCCTTTTCCTGACTCACTAGCTTTTCGTTTTTTCGTAAAATTCGGAGTTGGTAGCAAGGCATCTAATAAAGCTAAGGCTTTCCAGTTGTCTGAAATATTGAAGATGTTAGAATTAAATAAATAATGAGGAGATAGATGTATTAAAAACGTTGGGTAAAATACTTTTTTAGTTGAGTAGAGAACAGTACAATGATTCTTAACAGAAACTAATTACTGACCATCTTTAATAAAAGCTGCTTTACGAAAGATATCTGGCTTTTTTTCACGAGAATAGACAAGAATCATTGGAGTATATATTGACGGGAACTTCGACAAAAAGTTGTTGTTTATTTCGGCGTTGAATAAAACTTGAAACTCTTCTTCAATCTTTTTCGGGAAAAAATAAAAAATGATATTTAAGAACACAATATTATAAAATAATTAATCAATTCTTAATCATATAAGAAAATAAATATATAAGAGTATTTAGGTCGTTTGTACAAAATTGTTAGTTTTTAGTCCAAATAAATTTTGAAAAGTCATTTCGGGAGAACATTAAAAGTTTGAGATGATTTTTTTTCAAACGTTACACATTCTTTTGGATTAAATTCAATGATATTTACCAAAAAATGCATACATTGATATTTTTATCAGTTTAGAAACGACCTTTATAGCTGAAGGCAATATTTTATTTTCCTTTTATTAGGAAAAGTTTGTTTCAAAATTATTTACCAGTTCACCATGGAAGTCAAAAAGTCTTGGATATTTCTCTGTAATTGCAAAGATAGCAGGCTTTTCACTATTAATCCAGTGACGTCTATCTGCGAAAGTTTCCATTAAACAGTCAGATATCGCTTGTCTCTTTTCTGGTCGAGGCATCGTCAACTGCATCCAAGTTATCTGTAAAGAAATTAACATTATTAAAAATGGAGTAACCTTGCACAAGAACAAAAGTATTTAGCTTGAGAAGACGGATAATGTCAATTCAATATTATTATAAAAATTGATAAGTTCTGAAATATTATTAAGTTACTTAATATACCTTTTCGTCTAATATTTCATCGGATAAACGATTTCTTTCGGAAGTAGGAGTTTCATGCTTCTCCTTACTTTTTCGATTATCTCTTACTGTTTTGGTAACGTACTTCTTTTTAGAGGGGCTAAAATTTTTGCGGGCATTCCATAGCCTAAATTCGATAAACCCTTTTCTGGTCGCCTTATCGAAAAAATGCTCCTACAAACAAAAATAAATTTCATTGAAAAACAGAATCTGAATTAACAATATTTGAATGAATAAACATCTTACACAGCCAGCAGTTCTGCTCATATCTCTCAGAGAAGGAAATTCCCTAATTAGGGCCTTAGCCAAGCACCATTTCGCCTCGTCAGGAGGATATCTGTTGAATTCATAGGCTTATACAGTTTTTGAGCAAATCTGATTTTTCAAACGAACAAATACAAATTCTAGGCACTTGAGTAATACTTGATTAATTGGCTGAAAGGAGGCTACTTTTTCTAATACTTCCCATACATTTTTCCGATAATAAAAGTTCAGGTAACTAGTGGATCCAATTGAAGGCTCATAATTACTTACAGACTGTCGTACTTTTCGATAAGTTCGGCGACAACAATTCGTATCAAGCTACGTCTATCGTCTTCTCCGTACCGCTCTCCTTCAATAACTGCTATTAAATTGCGCCCTTGTTTGTGATTTTCCAAAGTTTCTCTGACGGTTTTGTATTTCTATTTACAAAAAAGAATGTGTCAACAAGTTTAAGCTACCTCAAAAATACTTTCATATCCGGTGAAAAAAATTAGAAGCTTACTGAAAAAAGTGAATCGGAAGTGCTTGCTAGTGGATCGTTCATTGAGGAGTCTCTCCTAAGGTTAACGGAAGTGCTTGCTAGTGGATCGTTAATTGAGGAGTCTCTCCTAAGGTTAACGGAAGTGCTTGCTAGTGGATCGTTAATTAAGGAATCTCTCCTAAGGTTAACGGAAGTGCTTGCTAGTGGATCGTTAATTAAGGAGTCTCTTCTAAGGTTAACGGAAGTGCTTGCTAGTGGATCGTTAATTAAGGAGTCTCCCCTAAGGTTGACATCAAGTTTTTTTTCCCGCTGCGAGAATTCAGGTACTCTCAGCTGATTGACTATATCTTGAGGAATGTCAAGATCTCCCGTTACAGGATCGATGACGAATTCCTGTAGAAGAAAGATAATTTTCCTGCAGAAATAAAATAATATTAAAGGAATTTCATGCAAAAAACTAATATACTCACTCTTAAATTCGTATTAATATCTCGACAGTTTTTGATAATTTTTAAAATCTTTTTAGTAGGACCTAATTTTAACTTCATTATCTCCACCAAGTCCTTTTCGGTCAATTCCAAAAAACTGCTTCCATCAACATCTTGCTCTGTAACGGTCGATATAATTTCTTATTTAGGTGACTTATTATAATAAAATGTGCCGAAGACTAACAAATAGTTCATGCGATGCTGGATGTGTCCATATAGAAAAAGATTTATAATGTCCAAGATTTTTTGTAGATACGAAAGATATGGGACCAGTTTTTTCGTCAAGTTCTATTGAGAAGGCGTTCAAGTCAGGGTCTAGGTGAAGAGTCTCACAAATTACACATCGAAGATATACTTCTTCTTTTTCTAAAATTATGATTTCGAAAATGAATCCAAATATTGGTAGATTTATGTTTCTTTCTCCTTCAACATCAAGACAAACGAGAAGTCCCTTTCTGTACAAGGTGCCATTCACCCTCACCGAGTTGGTTGTAAATACAACATCGTTATCAAAGTAACCAAACTGTTTTAATTCGTCTTTGCTTAAAGTATCTTCCACCTCTAGTGTATTGCCACCCTCACTTTTTACACTGTAGAGCTTCACATCTTGTGCTCCCCAGTATGCACACTGAGTGCATTGACTGACTCGAACAAGGGATTTGGGGCAATTTTTAAAATTATGAATAACTTGAGCCCTTTGTTTTAAGGGAGCATGATTGCCTTCATATCTCATGCAAGAATAAAGGGCTAGTGGTCCTGAACGTTCAATGCAATCGGGATAATGACTCAGATGGTGAAATTTGTTAATAAAATTTACGTCAGGATATAACTTTTTGAAGACCTCAAACAAATCTGATATTAATTGTCTTAAATAAGGAAGGAGACTTTTTGTCAACTTGGGAGCCATAGCGATCTCCATGACCCTCAATAAGAGAATGATTAAATGCATGTGTTTGTTACCTTGTGGTACTTTATCAGCAACCAAAAAGGGAAATGCTCTAATCAAACACCAAATCTGCATTGCTTTTTGGGGTAGAGTGTGGTCGTCGGTATTTCGGACAATACCTTCAGTGAAGTTCGATGATGGCTTATTTTTAGATTCTGTAAGTCCATAGTTAAATGCTGAAATTCGATCATTTAAAAATTGAACAGTGAAGAAATGGTCTATAAATGCAAACTGATGAATAACTAACTTTAATATCATCGGCACTATACCAGCCAGAAGATCATGCATCGGATCAAAAATGTGATTTCGAGAAATATGGAAATATTTCGATTTATTTAAAGGGCTGTCTTCTCGGACTCCAGTTTCAGTCATAATTGCGCGGGTTCTGTTCCCTCCGTTTTTAATTGCAAGTAAGTCTCGAATAAATACTTCTTTAGTTCTAGCTTCTTTTGGCAGCAGATCTCCTGCAAGAAGCTCTTCTCGCGTAATACGGCACATCCGGCAAAAAAGTTTAGCAGAGGGCCCAAGAAGTCCATATACTTGATGAACTGCCAGTCCGTCTCCACAGAATCCTGCAATGGTACCTCGAAGAATGAAAGTTTCGTTTTCCAATTTGATTTCAACGCCTTCATCAGACTCCAATATTTTCAGATCACGGACCAGAGGTCTAAAGAGTTTTTCGAACCCGTATTTTTTTATGTCTTCCTTGTAAGCTATACAAGCTGTATGAATACTTCCAAGTTTAGAATTCATATGGGCCGGCATGTTTTGAACTCTAAATAATATAACACCAACTTCGTGTATCACGGTTTTGGACCCGAGGGGATTAACAACTTCTACTTCGTCGTAATAAAATTCAAGTCTTATGGCGTGCTTGTGTCGTTGAAGAAACTCGTTTTCTCTATAATTTATTCCATCGACGAATGAAGCTAAAACACCTTCCTGATCTGATCCTCTCTCCGACAAAATGGCATTTTTGACATCATTGTTTCGCATGATCAAAGTCAATACGTCGATTATTGAAACGTATTGAAATGTCTCTGGGACAAAGTCTGGTACGAAAGTTCCAGATTTCCTATCAAGGGCAGTATCTTCTCTATCCCCGAAGGGTATTTCTTCTTCCTCTACATAATTATAGTATTTCTTCAGAATATTAATTTGCTGGTCAACTGATTGCAAGCCATCAAATGTATTATTCAACTGAAAGTTCTTTAATAACTCTAGGCTCGCTTCAGTTTCGAGCATGTCCTTATCACGTAGAAACTTTGTGACTCTACATTTCAAAAAATCAACTGTGCTTGATAGGAGTTGTTCACTTTCATCCAGGAACTCAGCTAAAGTTGCTCCTGTCATCGAAGGCTTTGATTGGAATCTACAGATCATACGCGCAATCGATGAACGTAAAAAAACATCAAATTCAATTTTCTCATTAATATGATCAGCATCAGTCTCTCTTCGCTGTTCATGATCATGAGTATTATTATCAGCAGCATCGAGCTCCTGTCTCTGCTGTTGATCCTGAATATGGTCCACATCCTGAAACTCGCCTCCAGGTTCAACATCCTCTTCCAATTCCCCATCAATTTCTTCAGCATTATCAGGTATAATTCGTAAATGAACCCTCTGAATGTGCTTTCGCAATGAATCGAATAGTGAAAACCGTCTATAACATTCTTCTTGAGCACACTGAAACCCTCTGTGACCATATCCTCGATTCACTGTCAAGCCATGAATATATTGAAGATGACGAGTAAGTCCATCAACACCACCATTCACGTATTGCCTACATTCAAAACATCTTACACGTTCCATTTCGAATCAGAACTGCTTTTAGCAAACAATTAAAGAGCTTGAAAAGTAAGATCGTATTACAAATTTGAAGAATGATAAATTCGACAAAATAGTACACCTATAAAATTAATTTACGATTCCAGTTCTTTTAAAATCTCTTCGTATGAATTTAGCAGTGGCATTTTGTGATACTTCTGTAAAAATCCATAAATAAAAATAAAATTAAAAAAAAGTATAATATAAATTATTTATATTATTATAATTATTCATACATTATTTATTATTTATAAATTACAGTTTTGTTTTAAAAATCTTTAATTAATTAATATTCACTTAAATTTATATAAACCACTAGAATCGTTTTACTATCGAAACTGTTGAAATGTTATTTAAAAAATAACAATCAATATAAAAAAATTAAATTTTTTGATAAACGACACAGGGTACGAAAAAAATTTAATAGATAGAAGTTGTTCACCCAAAAAGGATCTACAAATTTGTTATGAATCATTTTTAAACAGGACGAGTACTTTTTCTTTTAATTGTAAAAAATAAGATTGAAAAATAAAAAATTAAATTTTTGGAAAAACGACACAAGAGACGAAAAAATGTGATGAGAAAAGTTGATTAGCTGAGAAATATCTACAAATTGGTTTTACTCTCTTGTTATAAAAATATATTAAAAATAAAAAAATTAACCTTTTGAAAAAAGGACATAAGCTACAATAACATTTTATTTAACAAAATTTTTCGCCTATATTATATCTACAAATTTTCTGAAAACCACCTTACACTAAGATGCGCATTTTTAGTTTGAATCGTAAAAAATAACGTTGAAAATAAACAAATTAAATTTATGGAGAAGCGAAACAAGTTTCAATAAAATGTTTAATAACAATTTCTTTTTTTTTAATAGGATGCGCACTTTTTCAAATGATAAAAATAAGACAATAAAAATACTTTTGTTTTAATACCAAAGCATAGTATGAATTGTAATAACATCAATTTATTGAAATGCTAGATTTTCCAGGATAGCTGAGAATAAAAATTAGTGAAAAATGAGGAGCAAGTATTAAAGTAATCATGAAAAATAAAATTTGTACATTATTTTGCAATATCTGAATAAGCAATCTTAGGCCGAGGTGCCGAAATAAATATAATATACATTTGATATAATAGTGTTGAATATAATGTAAAAAGTTCACATGTCGATGCCTTGAGCTTCAATTTTAAAAGGCCTGCACCCAAATGTGGTGGAAATACAAAGACCGAGCGCCAAGCGCGGGATAAATATATTATCGAGCGCGAAGCGTGAGAACCAACAGTCGCGCGCATTAGAAGCGCTCAGACTTGAGAGCGAAGCGAGCCGCGCGCTATAAGATTGTGCCCGCACAGCGGTCAGTTTTTTTATTTTTGAATTAACGAGTGGAAATGAAAAGATAAAGATAAAACAATTATGAAAAATATTTGCATTTAAATTAAATGCTTATACATCTTACAAACTTACCCTTAAATATTTGAGTAACTTGTGAATCAATTTTATAAGTCGCTTCTAGTTCTGTGCATAACTGATCTACAGTTAATTCAGCAACGAATTCCATATTGGATAATAATCTGAAAGTAAAGTCACTTAACAATCAAACATTAACAACAAAATATTGAGAAAAATATTCAGAGTGATTTTTCTTATAAAAATGTCATTCATTATTTAAAATTAGAAAGTAAATGCTATGATCAAGAGTTATTTTTTTTTATTTCTATTTGAGTCGGCATATGAACCTGTCAAAAATAACTTCTTACAACTGTATAATTATTAATTATTACCTGCTACAAACCCAAAAAAATTAGTCACAACCGTGCAGTACAAAATGTGGATTCTAGATATTGGAACTCTGATAATATAAATGACAATAAATATTTGAGATGTTAATAGGAAAATAAAATTTGAGGTTATGTTTCAAAAAGAAAACAAGTTTTTCTGAATTAAATTTTGTTTATACATACCTTTGATACGACCAAACGTAGAATCGGTTTCTAATTAAATATTACTTCATTCACTGAGCACTTTAAGCACTGAAAGCAGTGAAAAAAATCATAAGAGCGTGGATAAGTGCAAAAGACGATTTGCTTCGAAAGGCTTCATGAACCAAATGACGTCACATTGCCTCCACATCGATACGATCGATACGATCAATTCTTCACATTCACGTTTTGAACCTTTCAGGAGTTCGGCATTCCTGAAATTATTGAATTTATAGGCTGAAATTGTCCAAAATGAAAAAGGATTTACTGCAATGCGAAATAGTGTTTGGCACTGGACAGGGTTACCATTTGTTCACAATACAAAATTACACCTGGAAATTTTCTAACCTTACCTTAACTTACTAGCATAGTAAAGGCGGGTTTTTTGAATTTCAAATAATGCATATCACGAATATTCAATAGAATTATTTCATTTCATTCGGGCCTACGCGTAGGTTCCCCGTATACAGCTGTATCTACATGAATGCACGCTCGGCGTAAAACACCGACTCCGTCTCTTTCTATCTGGCGTTTTACTTGCGAAAGAAAGAGACGGAGTCGGCGCTTTACGCAGAGTGCCCGCTGACATAGTTCCATGGCGGTAAATTTTAAATCTTATCTATTTTGAAACATTCCGCGGTAAAGGAGGACATGTCCTCCCGGAAGAGGACATTTGGTAACCCTAGCACTTGATTTAAAAAAACAACAAGTACACTTTATTGTAATGCGTACAGGCTATGCCGCTTCACTAATTAAATCAGTAAGAGCTTACTGATGTACTCTAGTGGATTTATTACTGAATTGATTAGTGAAAAGTCTCAAATCACTGATTCATCAGTGAGGTGCTCCATCACTAATTAAATCAGTGAAATTTCCACTGATTCAGATTTAGAGAGTAACAAAAATTTTATTTTAAACCAAGAAAATTATTATTTTTTAACAAAAAAGGAGAATTTTCAACTGAAAAAGACCAATCTTAAAAAAAAATAAAAGTTACATCCTCAGTTAAAAAATTACTTTAAAAAAGACTTTTCCATTAAACAGTTAAATTTTTAACCAAATACATTAGCCATCAATCAAACAAATAAATTTTTAACAATGTAGTTTAACTTTTACACAAGTAGTTGAATTTTTAATTCAAAAAGATTAATCTTCAACTAAAAATATTACTCTTCGCAAAAAAAAAATGATTTCTTGACAAAGCGATTCAACCAAATCTTCTAAACAAAATACTTGAATACTCAAGCAAAAGAAGAATAATTTTCAACCAAAAACTTGCAGTTTCATAAAAAAAAGAAATTTCCACCAAAGCGGATGAATTTATGAATCACAACGATAAATTAGAAAAACAAGTTGAATTTTCTGTTAAAGAAGATTTGAGTTGACTTTAAACGATCGAAATATGAATTTTCAACCAAAAAATAAGTTTCTACAGAAAAATTGAATTTTCAATGCAAGAAGATAAATTTTTACCCAAAAATGATGAGTTTTTAACAAAATTGTTGAATTCTCTACACAATAGTTTCATTTGTATCCAAAAAAGATTAAATTTCTCTTAAAACTGATGAATTTTTATTTAAAAAGGAAACAACTTCTTAAAAAATAGTTGAATTTTCATCCAGAAAACATTCCAGTTGACTTTTCAAGATCAAAATATGAATTTTTTCACAAAAAGTAAGATTCTACGAACAAAATGAAAATTTTTATCCAAAAAGACGAATTTTTTCAATCAAAAGGGATGAATTTTTTACGAAATAGTTGAATTCTTCACCAAATTGTTGAATTTTCATCCAAGAAAGATGAAATTTATACTAGAACAGATGAATTTTTGATAATGGTTTGTTACATTTTCAACAAAACAGTCCAATTTTCAACCAAAAGTATGACTTTTTAACAAAATAGTTTCATTTTCAAACATTTGCATTTTTATCCAACAAAGATGAAAACTCTTTCGAAATAGATGAATTTTTATTGAAAAATTTTTTTTTCTAAATAGTTGAATTTTCATCCAGAAAAAATTTCAGTTCTTCTTTCAACACCAAAATATCAAATTTAACCAAAAAGTGAATTTTCTACAAAATAGTTGAATTTGCAACAAAAGAGCAACATTTTCAACCATTTTCATCCAAGAAAGATTTAATTTCTGCTCAAGCAGAAATAAAAAAGACAAATTTTCGAAAAAGAGTTGAATTTTCAACCAAAAAGTTGCATTTTCATTCAAGAAAGATAAAATCTTTCTTCCAAAACAGATGAAACGAAAAAAAAATCTAATAGTTCCTTTTTGTCCAAAGAAAATTCCAGTTCACTTTCCAACACCAAAATAATAATTGTAAACTATAACTTAATTTTGTGCTGAATAGTCCAATTTTCAACCAAAAAGTATGACTTTTCAACAAGATTGTTAAATTTTCAACCAAACAGTTGCATCTTTGTCCAAGAAAAATGGAAATTCTACTAAAACAGGTGAATTTTCGTATCAAAAAGCCAAACTTTCAAAATAAGAGATGAATTTTCATCCAAAAGGATTTCAACAGACTTTTCAACAGAAAAATACAAATTTTAAAGGAAAACTAAATTTTCTAGGAAACAGTTGAAATTTCAACAAGACAGTTGCATTTTTGTCCATGGAGGATGCGATATTCCAACAAAAAAAAGATGAACTTTTAAATAGAATAGACTAATTTTCAGAAAAATTTTTTTCATCCAAAAAAGATTTCAGTTGACTTATCAGCAACAAAATATGAATTTTAAACAAAAGGTTAATATTATACGAAAAGAGTTCAATTTTTTATCCAAAAAGACAAATTTTTATCAAAAAAGCTGAATTTGCAAAAAATTATGTCTTTTTAAGAAAATTTTTAAATTTTCAACCAAATAATAAAATTTATAACTAAAAAGATAATCTTCAGGAGAAAGTTTTTGCGAATTTGCAAAAATTACGTACGTGAGTGAAGGAGCCCCTACCCCCTACCGTAACAAATCGTAACAAAATGTCTCGACCCCCCCCCCCCTTGAGCTGTTACGTAATTTAAGTACGATCCCTAATGAGTGATGCATGATGAAAAGCAAAAAATTCCGCAGTATAAAATAAATTTGGTTATTTGAGATACACGATAATAGTATTCTAACTTGAAAATATTTTCTGAATATAGATAATTCGGTGGCTAATTATTATTATCCTGAATAAAGCGGAAACGTTATAATAGGCCACAATATTTGAAAAGCAAATGACAAATATCTTTGAAAAAATTTATTATAAATTGTTTAAACTTTGTATAGGCAATGTATATAATTTTTTGTCAGTTTTTCTCACGAATGATGAGTGAAAATCCTGTTAAAAACAGTTTTTGGCCCGGGCCAATCATTATACAATGTAGTGGCTAACCACTGCGCTTTTAATCATACCAATCCCACAATCATTGGCCTATGTTGATCACTATGTCGTTGTGGTCAATCAATGTGTTTTTTGACGGTATTGTTGATTCCTTAAAATACAAATTTTTTGCTTCTTTTTAACGTATAACATACTATAATAGTTTGAATCTCCATAAAATATATTATCCGTCTGTCTGTCTAGAATTTCGTTAGACTCTTATAGGGCTTTTTATACATTGTTAAATTGAAAAATTCATTAAGTGGCCAATCATTGTAGTGATTTTTGCCTCACCCCTTCCTCTTATTTTTAGGGAGTTATAGATTTTGAAAAATGTAATCAAAAAGAGGTTTCTCTCGTCCAAGAAAAATTCTACAATCTTCTATTCAAATCAGTTGCTCATCGATCTTCCATACTTGCTGTCCAGTTCATCAGTCATATCTTCTTCATCTTATTCAAATTTTTTGACGCTCCTGATTCAGTCAGAATTTCGTTACTTTTTCTAACTGCTGATAGTCTCGATTCCGCTATCTTGGATCTGGAGCCACTAGTTTCAGTTCCGGATCCTCTATCAGTTCTGGATCCATTTTTATTCTACTTAACAAGACTCAAACTTAAGTGACAATGTCCTAAAGAAATAATAAATAACTCCAAACAAGAAAATATTCGCTTTTTGTCACAGCTGAGGCTTCTGATAGTCAGTAAGTAGAACAGTTGCTCCTTGACCTTTTATACTTGCTATCCAGTTCTTCATTCATTTTTTCATATTGTTCTCATTTTTTCACCGCTCCTGATTCAATCGAAAGTTAGGGTCTGCTTTAAACTGATGCTAGTCTCGAATCCGTTATTTTAGTTATGGATTCACTGGTGAAAGTTTCGGATCCTTTATTAGTTCTGGACCCATTTTCCTTCCACTTGACATAAGTAAACTTTGAATGACACTTGCCTAGAAAAATGATAACTCCCAACAAGGAAATGTTCCCTTTCTGTAAAATCGAAGGCTTTTGATAGGCACTTAGCAAAAAAGTTGTTCATTGATCTTTCATACTCGCTATCCAATTCACCATTCATCTTGTTAATCTCATTCTTATTTTTTGCCACTTTCGATTAGGTCAAAATTTTGTGTCCCTGTTCGACTGCTGCTAGTCTCGAATCCACTCTTTCAGATTTGGATCCACTGGTATCAGTTTCGGATCCTCTATCAGTTTTGGACCCATTATCATTTTACTCAACAAGACTCAACTTTAAATGACACTTGCCTAGAAAAATGATAACTCCAAAGAAGAAAATTTTCCCTTTTTGTAAAATCGAAGGCTTTCGATAGGTACTATGTCAAACAGTTGGTCATTAATCTTTTATACTTGCTATCCAATTTTTAATTCATCTTGTTAATCTCATTTCTATTTTCTGCCACTCTTGATTCAGTCAAAATTTTGTGCCTCTGTTCGACTGCTGCTAGCTTCGACTCCAGTCTTTCAGATCTGCATCCACTGTTATCAGTTTTGGATCTTCTATCAGTTTTGGACCCATTATCATTTTACTCAACAAGACTCAACTTTAAATGTCATTTGCCTAGAAAAATGATAACTCCAAACAAGAAAATGTTCCCTTTTTGTAAAATCGAAGGCTTCTGATAGTTACTATGTCAAACAGTTCCTCACTGATCTTTTATACTTGCTATCCAATTCATCATTCATCTTGTTAATCTCATTCTCATTTTTTGCCGCTGTTGATTCAGTCGGATTTTCGTGTCTCTTTCTAACTGCTGCTAGTCTCGAATCCGCTCTTTCAGATCTGGATCCACTGATGTCAGTTTCGGATTCTCTATCATTTCTGGACCCATTATCATTTTACTCAACAAGACTGAACTCTAAATGACACTTGCCTAGAACAATTATAATTCCAAACAACAAAATATTCCCTTTTCGTAAAATCGAAGGCTTCTGATAGGCACTTAGTGAAAAAGTTGTTCATGGATCTTTTATACTTGCTATCCAATTCCTCATTCATCTTGTTCATCTCATTCTCACTTTTTGCCGCTCTTGATTCAGTCGGAATTCCGTGACTCTTTCTAAATGCTGCTAGCCTCAAATCCGCTCCTTCAGATCTGGATCCACTGGTGTCAGTTCCGGATCCTCTATCAGTTCTGGACCCATTTTCATTCCACTCGACAAGACTCAACTTTGAATGCCTTTTGCCTACAGAAATGATAAAATCGAATTCTTCTGATAGGTACTAAGTGGTCAGATTGGAAGTGTTTCGGTATAAGATAAGTATAAGTGAACTTTAACACGGAATGAGTATGGGTATTCCGTGCACGAAAATTCAAAGTGTAGCCAGATGGTAGCGAGTAAAGGAGCCCGTCTCACGATATTGGCAGGATAGGACTCCCGGGCAGTGGCGTGAGCAGATCTGAAATCACTTTTACGTAGGCTATAAGGTGCTTTACACACTTTTGCGGCGCGAGTAGACAGCCCGCTTAAAGGTTTTGTAGACGATGTCCATGAGCGAACGTAACGTACGTAGATAAGATCCCTCTTGGTTCAGGAGGAGCGCGAAGCGTATGCAGGAAAGACCGGCACGGCGTATGCCAACCTAACCCAACCGAAGGCTTTACAGAGCAGGCAGGGTGTAATTGGCTGAAGCCAGGCAGATCGTATCGACTCGTGGATCGAGATCCTCGCACCCACAACTTGCAACTGCAACTGCAACCGCGCCCGACACCTTCTTGGCCCATTTCCGTTCGAAATTCCACCTTCACACAAAAACCAGATTTGTTTTTTTTTTATGTGTGAAAATCTCTGAACCTTACACAGTAAAGCTTGGGATTAAAAGCCGTTGATACCTCTATTGTTACGGAATTTTCCATAAGACTAACCCCTTTTCAAGCTCTTTCAGGTCTAACGTTACGGAAAACTTCGCAATTTTCTAGCGGCTTCGAGACATTATAAAGACATCATATCGGTATAAGTTAATTATTATTTTTATTTTTTTCCATCCATCTATAAAAAATATCCATAACTACAAAACTTTTTCAAAATTTTTGAAATTATTTGAAAAAATTTTAAAGGGTTTCACAGGATTTTCAAATATTTTGAACAATTTTTGACAATTTTTAATAAATTTCACGTAATTTGATTAGATTTCAAGGGATTTTAGTTATTTTTAATGATTTTAAAGGTTTTCAATAGAAGAATTTAAATGAAGTTTTCAGGATCTTAAAGAAGTTTACCGAACTTTAAAAATTTGAAAGGATTTTGAGGAATATGATAATATTATAATGGAATTTCAAAGAATTGATGCACAAGAATTTAGGGGTTTCAGAAGGTTCCAGAAAATTGAAAAGCTTTTCAAATATTTCAACACATTTCCAAAGATTTCAAGGAATTTCAACAGATTTCAAGAAATTTCGAAAGATTTGATGGTATTTCGAAAAATCCGAAGTAATTTTCTGGAATTTCAGAATATTTTGAAGGATTCAACAATTTTAAGGAATTTACAAAAATTTTAATGATTTAAATGTATTTAACAATACTTCATGCAGTTTTAGAGAAAATTCGTAGAAATTCGGAAGATTTGGAAGGATTTTTTGAGATCACGCAACGACCGTTCGGGAATACTTCGTGCTGTTAGCCCGTCGTGGGTGTGGTGAGCCTTCACTAGTAGTACTAGTAATAAATAATCCACCTAGAAACACTACCCGCATCGATAGTGTCACGCCTATCCCGAAAGGGAAATGGCTTAATTGTATAAAAATAAGGTTCTTGGATATTTTAAAAGATTTTATGGGATTTTTAACGGGTTTCAACGGATTTGAGTTGAAGTTGAATTACAGTTATTTAAAGTTAAGTTGAATTTTTAACCTATGAAGATGATTTTGATCCAAATAGTTGAATTAAAAGAAAATCATTAACTAAACAGTTTCATTAAAAACTAAATAGTTGAATTTATGAACCAAAAGTAACAATTTTTTTTAGAAGATAGTTGAAATTTTAATCCAACAGGAAGAAATTTCTATTCAAAAAGGTTATGAATCTCTAACCAATAAAATGCATTTTTAACAAAAGAATTAACCTTTTAATCAAGTATTTGAATTCTAAATAACTCAAGATTAATTCTTAACGAAAAAATTTAACAGTGAGACACGTAAACTCGAAAAACATTTTTATTTAAAATAAAAAACCGTTGAACTTAACAAAAAAAAATGTCTACTGAATTATTACATTTTCAATCCAAAAAGGCGAATTCTCTACAGAAAGATGAATTTTCTACCCAAAGGTTTGAATTTTCAATCAAAAATTTCATTTTCAACCATTAGGATGACGTTTCTAGCCAGATAATATGTTACAATTTTCATCCCAAACAGAACAAATTTCAAAAAAATATTTTTTTTAGCTTTAAAGATGAATTTTCTACAAACAAGATAGATTTTGACCCGAAAATATGAATTTTAAAAACAAAGTTCATTTTCAATCAAAAAGTACAACTTCAAAACTCAAAAGGATCAATTTTCAACCAAAAATAGAACAGCTAAATCAGCAGTTCAAAAAATGGACTAATGGAATGAAATTGTAATAAAATGGATTAACTCTCAATCAAGTAATTGAATTTTTAACTAAAAAACCAATTATTTTCAATAAAATGAATGTTTATCAAAATAGTTCAACTTTCAACCAAGTAGTTGACTTTTTCAACTAGAAAAGAATAATTCATGAAAACTGATTCAATAAATGAATTTTCAACTAAAAAGGATCAATTTTTAAACAAAAATGGAATAGGTAAATTTTCATTTAAAACAATTAATCTCCAACCAGGAAGAATGAAACGCATTTCTAACAACATAGTTAAATCTTCAACCCATGAGATCATTTTTTAACAAAGTATATAGGTAGTATAATTTTCAAACAAAAACTATGAATTCTGGTTGAAAAATGCAGCAGTCGATTTTTCAGCTAAAAGCGTTCATTTTTTGTTAAGAATGCATCTATTTTGATCGGAAATTCATGCATTTGTTTACAAATACAACTATTTTTTTGGTTGAGAAGTAACTTTTCGTTAAAAATCCATATTTTCGATTTGCAAATTAAACTGTTTTGTAGGAAATTCGGCTTTTTTGTTTGAAAATTAAACAATTTAGTAAACTTTTTTTTCTTCCTGGGTTCAAAAATTGGCTTTCTCATCGAAAATTCTGATTTTTTTTGTCGCAAATTCAACTCTTTAGGTAGAAAATTAACTTGGTTTGATTGAGGATTTAACTGTATTGTGGAAATTCGTCTATTTTGGTAGAATTCAACTATTTTCGAAGAAAGTTCATCTAGTTGGTTAGAAATAACCGAACATTTTTGTCGAAAGTTCAATTCTATTTTTTGAAAAGTGTTGATTTTTGTTGGGAGATTCATCTCTTTCGGTAAAATAATTCTGGAAATGGTTCAACTTTTTTTTATTTGTCTTTTCTGGTTAAAGATTTAATAAGTTGCTTGAAAGTTTATCTAATTTTTTGCAAATTGAGTAGTTTTGTTGAAGAATTATAATTTTAGATGGAAATTCATCTCTTTGGTTAAAAATGTTACTATTTTCTTTAAAATTAGTTTTTTTGAGGGAGTGGAAAATTCAGATATTTTGCTAGAAAATTCAACACTTTTGTTGAAATTTCGCCTCTTCAGTTTGAAAATGGTAGAAAATTCAACTATTTGATTAAAAATTGACTCTTTTGTTAAAAATTTATATTTTCGGTATAAATATTCAACCATTTGTTCAAAAATTCATATAGTTTGTTAACAATTAACCTTTTTCTTTGAAAATTGATCCTTTCGGTTCGAAAATGGCAGAGTTCAACGATCTGCTTGAAATTTCATGTATGTAAAAAAATTACGATTTTGGTAGAAAGTCTCACGGTTGAAAATCAACTTTTTTGTGGAAAATTAGTCCTTTTGGCTTGAAAATTCGCTTCTTCTGCTACAAAATTTCATATTTCGTTGTTAAAAATACAACTGCTTGTTTAAATAATATGACTGAAAAATTCCGCTCTAACTAATGCCTATTTCTTTTTAAATTACGTTTTCTTGAGTTATTATCTCAGTTATTTTGATTTTTCAATTATAAAATTAGGAAAGTTAAAAAAGTAGGGGAGACCGGGGCTAAACGCTCCCCGGGTCTAAGCGTACTACTACATAATAACCCTACATAGAATTTTCAAATCTTTAAAAAAGGTGGTCTCAAAAAATTTCAAAATGTGCTCACTTTTTGAATTTTCATCCTAAATTGCTGGTTAACGAACTCGTTCTTTCCTTTTAGGCCATAAAAAAGTATGCCAAAGCACAATCCAATCTGATCAATCTTTCGAAAGTTATCGTGCGTACACGATACTGCAGACAGACAGACATACATACATACAGACACCTTCGTAAATATCGTTTTTTCTGACTCAGGTGGTCTCAAAACGTGGAGATTTTATGGAAACCGACATTGTCAAATTTTACATAAAACTAATACCTTCTCATTAGAATGGAAATGCAAAAAACGGTTACACATGACAACTTCCCTCATCGCGTGTGAATGAGCCTTGAGGCTCTTGTGTCTGGAAAAATTTCAAGTTTTTCGGGATGACACAATAGCTTCTACAGCGGAAAACATTGCTGAAGCTTGTCAAAAAAAAAAAAAAAAAAAAAAAAAAAATGACGCTGGGGGCTAAGCGCGCACCTCGTGTGGGTGCTGGAAGGCTGTGTAAAAAATAGTTTTGTTTCTGACTGCATTGGGAATTTGGATCGTTCGTTCGTGCGCGGCTAGCGGAAAATCGCCGTTTGTGCCCTAGGGCCGCAAAAAGTTACAGAAGTGCGCTTCAATCTGGAAAAAATGAAAAAAGCCCTGATCATGATAAAAAAGTTTGTATCTTTGAAAGAAATAATAAACAGTGTGCCTTTGATCAGAAATTTAACGTTTTTATCGAATCTAAAATATTTCCTTCAGAAATACAAAGGTGCGCGCTTAGCCCCAAGCCTGAAAATGATAGAGTGCGCGCTCAGCCTCGCGCCTTTTTTTATCATGAATAATTTTTGCCATATGAGCAGGAAAAAGATTCATAATCGAAAAATAAAATTCCAAAGCAGCCTCACTTTTCTGCTCATTAGAGACCAAAATGATATAATGAAAAAGAGGGAGAAAAAGGGAAAAAGTCAACTAAAAACCAACCTCTCACTTTTTTCTTTCTCCGTATTTTCTATACTACGAGGGGACCAACATGTTTCGAGACCGACTCAGACCTCCTCATCAGGGATTATTTATAGGGAATAACTGAAGGTATGAAAACTTAATAAACGTGTAAAGAAAAAATGCCGTTTAGTGTGAATTATAAATTAATTAAGTTTGATGCGAACAAAATTATTTATTGAGAAATTGATTGTTTGAGAGAAAAGAATTCTTTCTATTATCTAGTCATTTCCATGAATTCTCTCTTTTTCTGATTTTTTTCATGATG
Source organism: Andricus quercusramuli (assembly GCA_932178445.1). Lineage (NCBI taxonomy): Eukaryota > Metazoa > Arthropoda > Insecta > Hymenoptera > Cynipidae > Andricus > Andricus quercusramuli. The sequence goes on along the minus strand of CAKNXH010001504.1, from coordinate 193,640 downwards.
AAGAATTTTAATATCATTCCACTTGAAGTCATGAAGATGTGTGATCTTATTTTTTTAAAGGACTGAGTGATATGTAGGACTTCTGTGAAAATTATTTTCATGTTCATTTTTTCTAAGGCTAAGTACCCTTTGTGTCTGCCTTATATAACTTTCATTGCAGTCATTACAATTAATTTTGTAAATAACACATTTTTTGTCTAGCGTTTCATATCTATCTTTTACCAATTCTTCAATCATATGGCTCTCAAAAGGAACTCCATAAATAGTATGTGAACATAATTTTCCCAACATTGATTTCAAAATCTTCGAGATTCTACTAAAATATGGAAGAACAACAGTATTAAATGTATTATAATCATCTCAGTTTATTATATTTTGATCATCATTTTTGTTTTTAATATAATTTATTCTGCTATGCGCATGTTACTCAATGAATTGAAAAGGGTAATGATTAAGAAGAATTCGTTTACATATTTTGATATTTTTTCATGAAAAACTGGATGTGATAATTTAAGAGTTCCATCAATCAAAATTTCAATGATACCTACATATCTTATTTTGAATAGAGTGATTGGAGAGAAGAATAAGTGTTCAACCTGAACCAAATCTTTTTCCTATGCCAGCCAGTAATAATATGTCTTTCGTCGGTTTTAATACAAGTCAAATCTAGTAAATTTAATTTTCCTTCAGTTTCAATTTCAACAGTGAATTGTTATAGTGGATGTATACTATTAGAAGCATTAAGGAGAGTGTTAAAAATATTTTTATGTACACTAAGTACTGGATCATCAACATATCTTGCATAAAAATCAATATTAAAATCAATTTTTTGGAAAACTTCATTCTCTGTATCCTCCATAACAATTTCAGCTCAAATATGTTACAAAACTGATCCAAACTTTTTCCAAACTTTTGCTTATAAAAATTATTATTCAATTTGAAATATACTGGATGAAAAACATATTTTATAACATAAAGAAATTGTTCTTTCAGAATTTGGGCATTAATTTTAATCAAATCCTAACGTTTTTGTATAGCAATTTGAACTCTTTCATAAGAGATATTTGGAAACATAGCTATCACATCAAAAGTGACAAAAATGTGATCTAAAGGTATTATTACATTATCAATTAGTTTTGAGAAAGCATGACTATTTTTAATTGACGTTTTTGAAATTACTATTAATATTTTTTAGATTTGACTCAATAATTCTTCCAATTTTCTAGTCGGAGAACCTCTTGTTGAAATAACTGGTCGTAGAGGGTAGTCAGCTTTCTGAGCTTAAACAATGCCATAGGTTAAGGAGAGATTAGTACTCGTATCTATTTCACATCTTTCAATATTATTACCTAAGTATATATTAGTGCTCATTCTGTCTAAAATTTTAAAAGTCACTTTTCCAAGCATTTCGGGGGGATTATTAGGAATCAATTGAGAACTATCTCCATCATTAAAGATATGCAACATTTTTAAATATAAACATCCCTATGAATCGCTACTGTAATACTTTCTTTTTGTCTGATTTCGTGATCATTAATTCCGGATGATTTTCTAAGAAAATTTTTGTTTGAACTAAATTCTTATTCAATTCATTCTCTAGCCAAGTTTTCGAATTATCATTGTTCAAAAAATCATCAAATAAACCAATAAACTGCGATCTAAATTCATCAATTTTATTCTCAGGTATTTTTTAAATATTGGATTCAATGTCTTCAATTATTTCAAGTAATTGAATATAGTTTTTTCCACCAAATTTGTTGCTAAAACCATCACTCAATCTCAAAATGTTAATAAACCCGTGTGGAATAATTACTTTAGAAATATTGAAAAACCAGGGGTCTGATTGATCATGAAAAAGAACTGAGTGAATATTTAAATGTAATTTTTGTACATCTCCTTGCTCTTTAAGAATATTTGAAAATTTTCGATCATGTGTAATAATATCCTCAAGGGCATTTTTACTAAGTTTTTTTCCCCTTTCAAAACATTCCTTGATAATAAAATCAAATTGAAAATTATCCTAAAAAAAAATTCACTTGTGTTTTTTTCTGTGAGATAATCGCGCCTATTGACATAATTGTACCTCAAATATCACTCCTTCAAACTGTATCAGTGTTTTTTTTTGCATAGCCTGATTTGGTTATTAAAAATTGACGATGCAAAAACTGTGCTCGCTTAGCTCCGGTCTCCCCTACGTTTTTAGGTTACTTGAAGTTACTTTATATAGTAACGGTAACTACTTACAGTTACAAGTAACGTTACTGTGAAAAGTTACCATTTTTCGCTAAGTAACATAAATGTTACTAGGTACTAAAAAAAAGTAACTTATCTAACACCCGTCCCTTCTACAAGAAGTCCATGACGTGCTGCACGCGTTCATGTTTTACGATGATGATCGTATTTAAATGCGGCGCTTTCACTGCCGAAACGCGTTTTTAAGGCAAGGCGAAGGCAAATCGTAAATCGCGTTAGTCCACACATTGCACCTGCTTCTCCTGAAACAATCGTACTATACATACCTCACGAAGGTACCTGTCGGGGTTGCGCGTAACCCCGCATTACGGGCGTTTGTCGAGGCGCGATAAGAATCACAACGTAATTATGCGCGTAATTCATTTAATTTGATGTTTCTTCCTCGTTACACGGCCTTAAGCTTATACGTTCGTATGGTAACGAACCTTATTGGAAATACTATCATCCTCACCCATCTACCACATATCTCCTCTTCGGTCTCTTTTTTCTTTCTACCTTCTCCTTTTCCTTTCCTCCCTCTTTTTCTTTTTTCTTTATTTCTAGATGATTCTGAAGCAATCTATTCAGATTATTATTTGGTCAAGAAATTAATTCGGTCCCTTTACTTTGATGTCTTGTAACTGGTGATTGGAGAAATTCTCACGAGCATGAGAATATGCTCGAGAATATGCTTGACCTTTAAGTTCTTTGAGAATTTAATGAGCACTTATGAGCATTTTGAGTTAGAATTTAAAAAATCGTAGTTTATATCTTTATTAATAATATTTACATAATTTAAATTTCGCGGGTGAATGTATTACTTCAAGTTGATAAGGGCGCTAAATTTAAATGGAGAAAGAAGTCAAAGTAATGGAAAATATATTATTCGCATTAAACAGTGCATTATTCAGGGTTGCTACAAAATCCCAATTTCTAAATAGTTTTACGGTATAAAACCAACCAAACACCTAGAAGATTAATAATGTTAATGCAAGAAAAAATGGTTTCTTAATATATTTTAAATACTTTTTAGTTGGCTTTTCAAGTCAAATAGATCAATTTTCAACCAAAGAAGTGAATTGTCAACTCAAATGATGAATCTTCAACCAAAAATATGAAATTTTAACCAACTATTTAGTTGAATTATCAACCCAAAAAAGCAATCAAAAGATCAATTTTCAAACAAAATTGAAATAGTTAAAATGCTTGAAAACTAAATGTTCAACCAAAAAAATAGAATTTTAAACGAAATAAATTTTTTTATCATCCAAAAAAGTGATTTTTTGACAAAAAATAGAAGAATTAAATTTTCAATTAGAACAATCAATTTCTAACAAAAAAAAATTCTCAACAGAATAATTTAATTTTAAACAGAAAGATGAATCCTCTACCAAAAAAGATACAATTTCAATAAAATATATGAATTTTCAACAAAACAAGATAATTTTACAATCCAATGAGAATAGAATAGTTCGTTTTGCAGTTTAAAAAGTGAATTTCAAACAAGAAAGCGAGTTTCCAGCAAAATCAATTATTTTTCAACTAAAAATATGAATTTTGAAAATTTTTTAAGATTCCAGATATTCCGAAAAAGTATCGAGAACATTTCTGAGAATTTTGTTATTTCACAGGATTTTATGAAATTTTAAGCAAAACTTGAGTAGTTTAGAAGTTATTTAGGACTCTCTAATGTTTGGAAAAAATTTAACAATATTTTATAATTGGTAGGAAATCTTCCAACATTTTTTTATTTTATTTTTTATTTTTGACAATTTGAGAAATCTTCTGTAATGCCTTATAAAGTTTTCAAATATTCCCTATGAAAATCATTAGAGAAGAATAAAAAATCACTTTAAATATTCCAAAGAATCTTCAGATTTTTGTCATTATCTTGAAACCGGTCAAAACCTTTAAAAGACTTGAAAATTTCATTTCGAAATCTTCTAAAATCCATATTTTGTTTTATATAAAATCATTTTTGCATCCTTTTAAAACTTTTAAAAATCCTTTGAACTAATTCGATTTTTTTCTAAAATGTTGTTTTCTTGCAAATTTGAACAATTTTGTTTTGAAATCTTCTACATTCTTTTTTAAAATATTAGGAAATAATTTCAAAAATTTTGTAATTTTCTAAAACATGTGGTTTGTAAAGTTGGAAATAAAACGGTTGCCTTCATTATTAAAGAATTATTTACAATTAAATTTTTTTCAAAATAAATGTTTGGAAATAAAATTCCTTTTCTGAAAATTGCGATTTAACCAATTTTCGCGCACTAATTACATTCTCCTTTTAAAAAATCGATTTATATTACTTTATTTTGTTATCGATTTTACGGAAGATCTTACATGATTTGAAAACGATGTATATGATTTACAGAAGTTTATTTATTGTAGCAAGAAAATTATAGTAAATTCGATATGAACAATATAATTTTTTTTATTCACTTATAATTCTTTACAATTAGCAGCTCATTTTTCTCATTAACAAAATATGTAACATTGTATTTTACGAATAATTTCATTGTTAAATAACACTGAAAATGGTATTTCTACAGTAAATAATAAATGACGACTTTTCCAAAATTTCATCGCAATATTTACATTTGAATAATAATCTTGAAAACCAAAATTTACCATAAATGGTTGATTTTTGCTAGTTCTATTACACAATATTATTTTTCAAGACGAATACGAATACGAATTTCTCCCAAATAAATTAAAAATTCATTTTTTTCTTTTGGTTGATGATTCATCATTTTACTTAAAACCTATTTCTCAAAATTTAACTAATTTATTGAAATTTCTTTTGTGAATTAATTTTTTTTTTTTGTGAGAACTAAATCATTTCGTGTTTCGTTTAAAATTTATCTCCTTCAATTGAAAAAGCAACTATTTCGTTGAATTTTTCTCTATTTTGTTAAAACTTCGTCTTTCTGGTAGAATGATAATCTCCTTGTTGATCTATTCACATTTTTGGTTGAAAATTCACTTCTTTGGCTGAAAATTTAACTATTATGTTGAAAATTAATTTAGAATTCCAAATTTTTTTGGAAAATTCATTAATTCTGTTGAAAATTACTCTCTTTTAATAAGAAATTAATTTTTTCGGGTTGAAAATTCATTGGTTTGGTTGGAAATTGAACTATTAGTTTGAATATACCTTTAAAAATTCAAAATTTGGTTAGACTCATGTATTTTTCATATATATTTTTTAATTATTCCTGTTTGCTGGAAAATTCATGGTTTTATGTGCAAATTCATTTCTGTAGTTGAATTTTCTTTCGAATAATTTTTTTACCTGAAAATTGAACCATTTCACTTTTTTTGTTGTCAAAAATTCATCTTTTCTGATAGACTTTTATTTTTTCTTGGTTGAAAATTGATTTGTTTGGTTGAAAAGTTATCTATTATGTTGTAAGTTCATCTAGTCTGTCAAAAATTCGTTTTTGTTTGTATGTTTAAAATATATTTTTTTGAGCAAAAGTATAGCTATTCCGTTTTTGTTAGAAGATTGATCTTTTTCAGTTAAAAATTCACTTCTTTGGTTGAAAACTCGTATTTTTTTTGTAAATTATTCAATTTCTTTGGTAGTTTATCATATTTTTGGGTTGTCCATTCAACTCTTTTGTCAAACATTGGTATTTTTTGGCTTGAAAACTCAACATTTGGGATGGGATTTTCTTATTGACAGCAAAATTGTTCTAGGCTGAAAACTTAACTCTTTTGTTGAAAATTCATCTTTTTGGTTCGAAAATTAGACTGTTTCGAATATGGATTTGAGTAACTTCTTGAAAATTCGTATTTTTGTTTAATGCAACCGTTTTTGATTAAAAATCGAAATATTTTTCTCGTAAAAATCAACTTGTCGATACTCATTAATTTTCTTGAAATGAAAATGTAATTCTTACATTTTTTGTTAAAAATTGATCTTTTTGAGTTGAATTTTCGACTATTTGCTTAAAAATTCATGTATTTCACGTATGTTTTAAGTAATTTGTGGATCACACCCCTTATCAATTTCTGTATGACTTTTGCCACTAAAAATGTCCAAAATGTATTAAGAAACAATTTTTTTTTGCATCAACATAATCAATCTCCTTGGTGTAAGGTTATTGTGTACCTAAAATAAAATTTCAGAACAGTAAAAAAAAGTCAGGGAATCTCGGAATTCGGATTTTGTAGCAATCCTGATCTTGCAAATTTGATTACCCGATACCGCAAAATTTAGATTTTGAAATATTTGATTAATTTTTTTTCCTACAAAAAAAATTAATCGTCAATTTATTAACTGAATGGTAAATAAATTTTCAAAACATTTCAGCATTTTTAAGCTGCTAAAATGGCAAAATAACGTGAGTTTATAAATTTTAGGTTTTGGTGAGTAACTTAATTTGCATGAGTCATTAATTATACCGTTTAATTAGTCGGCTTGGAATTCATCAAACTTTTTCCAAAGAAAATTGAATTAACAAAGCACTTCAAAATTTTAAGCGCTTTTGAACAACGAACACCAACTTCAACTTAGTCTTACCAAATTCCAAATATGAGAACAGCGATTTTCGAGCAATTTTAATCTACAAAAATATAAAAAACATGTAAAATGTCGATTTTGAACTGAAAGTGTCATAACACAGGATCAAGGCATAAAAAAGGAGATCAAATTTTGGATTGAAGCAGCAAAAATTAATCATAGGGGGTACATTTTGGTATCAAACATCATCATTTCAGTGTATAAATATATTTTTAGTGCCAAAGTTCAAATAAACAAAAAATGAAACTTAAGTTTGAATTGGCTACGTTTCGGACTCTATGCGGTCCCTTCTCAAGCCTGTAGTAAAAATGTATTATAAAGAATTAATTGAAATGAATAAATTCATTCTTTATATAATAAATAGTCATAAACGTAGAAGTAGAAGTTAAAATAATTGTAATAAAGAATCATAATAAAAAAACATTCTTTATATAAATAAAAAAGTAATAATAAGTGAATAAAAATGATGTAATAGTTGTAAATATCACGTCTAGTTTAATCATTAGCTGACATTTATTGAAATGACAACTGGAAGAGCTGTTAATTTGAATGAATCAGAGCTTATTGGATCATCCTTCATCCCAACAATGTGGTTCATTATCGAAAAATTAATCCGAAAAAAGAATTGAAATATAATTTGTATAGGTTAAGTTGAGAAAATATGAAAATGAGATTAAAATTACAGAATGAGCAAAAACTTACCAAATTTAATACATGCACACATTGTTGCGCTTTTGGATTAACTAAAATAAATTTGGATATAATTGATTTAAATTCACGTTTTTGATACATTAGAAGAAAATTGTGAAGAACAAAACAGCGTTTACATTTAGGGTCTTACAACTGTCAAATTTCAACAAGTGTTTACAAAGTCATCCATTAAAGGTCAATTAGTACATTCATACAACTAGTACATTCCTAAAGTCAATGAATGTGGACATTAATCACAAGGATCTAAATTTTGAAATTCCATTATAAATAAAATTGCAAATTAAAATTGGTTTTCACATAATAAACTATAAAAATCTGGAAGCCCGGTGTTGCCGTATCTAAGATAAACGCATTTTTTTTGTTTGTTAATGTATAAAGATTCAATAGTTAAACGTTTATTTGAATCTTTTTCACAAGCTAGAATCTTCTGATGTTGGAAATCAAAATCATGACCAGTCTCAATTTTATGTCTTTCGAGTGCCGTGATATTATTTATATTTGAATGATGAGGTTGTTGTTGTTTAATTCTATAATGTAATGGTCTACCTGTGTATCCAATGTAACAACAGTCACAGTTTAAACAAACGTAACAGTAAACAATATTTCTTCTTTGCAAAATATCTAATTTATGCTTAGGAGAAGGAAATAAGTTGAAATTATACTTTGTTGGTCTAAAAATGACTTTAATGCCTTTTTGTCCTAATGTTGTAGCTATTTTATCGGTAATACCAGAAATATATGTAATTACTGTAAAAGCTTCGAAATTTTGTGATTCTGTTCCACTCCCTGAATTATAAATGTTATCAATTCTTATTTTAATTAACTTATTAATTAAATTAAGTGGATAGCCATTAATAATCAGAATTTGTCGTAATGATTTGATGTTTGGTTTTATAAATTGTAAGGAAGACAATTTAATAGCTCTATCAATAAGCCTAAAAATCATCCCTTTCTTTTGAGACCATGGCTGTTGTGATAAAAAATGTAAGTATCTGCCAAACCAATTTTTTTTCGTGATACCAGTTTCTTAGAAGAGTTTCGTTATCTTCTTTTGTGACGGAAATATCTAAAAAATTAGGTATGGATTTTAATTCTTTTTCATAGGTAAATTTAAGATTTGAATCATAACTATTAAAAATGTCTAAAATCTCTTGTGGTTTTTGTTTAGGCATGATCATGAAAATATCATCAACATACGTTTTATAAAAGGGCTCATAAATTTGAGTAAAGATAAACAGTCAATTTCTGGTGCTTCCATTACAATATCAGCTATTGCTCGTGATAATGGAGAACCCATAGCTAATCCATCTATTTGTTTGTAGTTTTTGTTATTGAACTTAAAGAATATAGATCTTAGGCAGAACTCTACTGCATTTAAAAATTCATCTCTGTCGACAACATCCAATGACACAAGTATGTAATGTTTTGGCATTTTATAGTTTTTTAGGCAATTGACAGAATCCCAGCTATCTTTAACATGGTACTCTGATTTTCCTGTAATCAATCCTAAATGGTCAGGAAGAAACTTAGCTAATATGGAAGGAGGACTATTTATGGTAGACACAATTATTCTTAAAGGATTTCCCTTTTTATGAACTTTAGGTAGTCCATATACTCTGGGGATAGTAGTAGCAGTTTCTTTTAACTCTTTAGCTTCTTTAGATGATACATGTGCAAATTCCAAATTCAATTGAGGCTATAAAATCATGTGAAGGAAAATATTTTCGTTAACAAAATTTTACGAAAAACCAGGGCCTAAGAACACAATTCTAAAAACTTCATTAGGTATTGTAATATCATTCAAATTTTTTAACCAAGTGTTCGGAGCTTCGGAGTTTATTTTTTATCTAGAAATTTTCCTACGTTGTAGAGTATTGAATTTTTGTGTTAAATGTTTCTTATGTTTTGAAAAGAACTTATTATATTTGAGATTTTCAATTATCATAAGGTCGAAGAAAATTCGAAAAGGTAGACTTCTAATCAAAATATAATGTAAAAATTTTAATCTTTGATTAGTATCAGTGATTCCACAATGGATGTCCCTCATATCTGTATATATACAATTTTTATTTTGACTGTTTTTGATCATCTGTTCATTCGGTTTCTATTAATTGAATCAAAAAGTCTAAGTTTATCAAAATAATTGAAATTTTCCAAGTGAGGTGGAATGAGACCACTTTTTCAGCATCTACTTAGAAAATTTCTTTGATTACCTGAAAAAGCTAATCTTGATAATAAACACGAGATTATCATTTTAGTACAAATAATGTAATGAATAGATTGAAAAATTGTAATTTTTCGCCGGTTGTAAAATTACAACTTTTGATTGTCAATTGTCAATAAAGTTACTTTTGCCCCATTCAGCATTGAGGAAAAGCGACAACAATGCTTTCGAGATTTTCGTAACACACCAATTTGTAACAGAAGGATGATTCGTATTTTCTTTCGTTTTCTTTCTCTTCATTAGACTTGCTGCCTTTTCTCTCTTCTTTTGTCATTTTCTTTTGCCTTTTTCGCTGATACTTTTTTGCTGGAATGGGGCCATTGGCCCATAGGATTCGTGTGCGCGAATGCGATAGCAGAACCAAAAGGATTCCCAGGTTTCTTGGCTTATCGGTCATCGAGTCGAGCTATATGGTATTACAATAACAAGCATAATGCACGATATTTCTTTAACCCAGGCAAGCATTGCAAAAGCCAAGCGACGTTATTTATAAGCGGACTGGCAGATGAGTGCCCGATAGTGAAGGCAAATATTACCACCGAATCCCAAACGATCTCCTCGAACCACGTGTATGATGATAGCGACTTTATCTTCAGTCAATTTAACCATCGCGATTGACTTAAACCTCCTCAAAGTGTGAAGAAGGTTAGCGACTTCAATAATTTCAAGATGAAGAATTGAATGACGTATGTACTTCCTTTCAATCTTTGTCTAGTGCTCCGCACTTGACCGATTAAGTGTTTAAACAATTCAAATTATTTCTAGGTTCAACCATTTTGACATTATCGATAGTGTAGGAGACATAACCAAAAATACAAATATAACGAATAAGGCTAATAAGGTGGTCGGCATGAAATTCCTGCGCAATATGTGCGGTAAAACGCTAATGGACAAAAGGGGAGTAATGAGAGAATCCTCAAACGATGAGGTGTGCAGGAGACACTGTTTGATCAGCGTGAAAGAAATTCGTTAAGATGTTTTGGGCATGTTGAGAGAAAAAGAGATGAATTACTGTTCATCTTTCGTCAACTGCGTAAAACATTTGTAGCATTTGTTCGTTAAGATAACGAAATTTGAAAAAGTAATGAATGTTACAAATTTGATACGAATTACACACAAATTAAAAATATTTTTGAATTATGCTTATTTGAGATGAAAAAATACAATCATGCTGAAATGATTACAATACAGTGGGAAAGTGTAATCGTTGATTGGTCATATCAGCCTATTGAGGGCCTTGCAGTTGAATTTTCAACCAAAAAAATGATGTTTCAAATGAAATGATAATTCTTCAGTTAAACTATTGAATTTTTAAGAAACTTGTTTAACTTTTGATCCAATAGTTAAATTTTCTACCAATTTGTTGAATTTTCTACCATCATTTTTAGCCCTGAAAATATTACAAAAGTGTACGTTCATAAAACTAAATACTTATTTTTTTAACAGATTTCATTTTCGAGAATTAATTTCGTCAATTCCCAGATCCAGAGATATATAGACCAATTGAGAAAAATTGGAAATTTGCTTCCAATCTGAAATTCAAATTTTTTTGTAAACATTCCTTGTTAGTCCCAGGATGTTATACATTTTCAGAAGTGCATTCAAAATTAGGTAAATCTGTAGAAAGAATTTATAAAACAAACAAAAATTAATTCTTAGAGTTAAAAATTCATCTTTTGGGGCGTACAATTTAAGTTTTTCTTGAAAAATCATATTTTTGGGTAAAAAATTGAACTTTTTAGGTAGAAAATATCCCCTTTTGGTTTAAAAATTCAACAATTTTGGAAAAAAAATTTCTTCGACTCTTTAGTTGAAAAGCTTACTATTATATTTGTGGTTGAAAATTTATCTTCTTTAGTTGAAGATTTTATTATTTTGTTGAAAATTGAAAATTTTGTTTAAAAGACGTCCTTTTTAATGAAAATTTAACTACTTTGATACAAAAATCAAATATTCAACTGAAAATTAACCTTTTTCTTGAAAATTCATACTTTTAATGATTCCAACTGAAAATTTAACTATTCCATTCAAAAATTCATCATTTAAGTTGAAAATTCATTTTTCTTTTTTTAGAAATTTAATCTCTTTGTGTGAAAATCGAATTGTTCTTGGTTGAAAGTTAAAGTTAGAAAGTCATTCTTTTTCGTTGGAAATTAAACTCTCTTCTTATATTTTTGTTGTTATTAAAAAAGGTGTTTTTTTTTGTTTGAATTGAATTGATCTAATTCAAGATTAGCATATTTTTTCTTGAGAATGCATCTTTCTTGGTTGAAAATTCAACTACTTTGACGAAAGTTTAACTCTTTGGTAAAAAAATAATTTTTTTGGATTGAGGATTCGTTGTTTTTTTTTTTTTTGAAAATTCATTTTTCTTTTAGCTGAAAATTTAACGATTCCATTTTTGGTTAAAGCTTCATATTTTTCGTAGAAAATGCGACTATTTTGGTTGAAAATGTATCGCCTTAGATGAAAATGCAGCCATTTGGTTACAAATTTAACTACTTTGATGAAGGTTGAATTTTTTTGTTAAAAATTCACGTTTTTGGCTGATGATCCATCATTTTATTAGAAAATGAATTTCTTTGATAAAAAACTTCATTATTTTGAGTAATCTTTTTTCTTTTGGAAAATATTTTTTTTTATCTGAAAATTTAACTATTTGAGTTGAAGATTGATAATTTCAGTTGAAAATTCATCGATTTGGTTTAAATTTCAAGTATTTGGTTTTATTCAATTTTCTTGTGGATAATTATTTTTCCAACTGTAAATTAACCTGTTCTATTTTTTTGTTACAAATTCAAGTTTTGTGATTGAAAGTTCAACTATTTGGTTGAAAAGTGATATTTTCAACTGAAAATTAAACAATTTGTTGAAACGTTTTCTAGAAAATTTTCTGTTGGTCACAGGAAGCTGTAAATCTTTCAAAAGTAGGAGTCGGAAGTGAATCAATCTCAAGAAATACTTATGCAAGAAAAAAACTTATGTTCAGAGCCATAGGAATTCATAGCCCGATATACAGTTGTCAATGTAACTTTTTGTCTCAATGTTGTCAATGTAAGGAATTAAGGATCAAGGAATTCATATGAGAAGAGTGAGAAAGGGTTAGGTGGAGGTACAATGGAGGGGGTATGAGGGTGCAGGTATGAGGGAGGAGGTATAAAAAAGACAGGAGGTAAACATTTTATATCAATCTACGATTTACGCGCTGTTAATTTAAAGAGCACGTTCGATCCGCATCAATGTTCCCATACAAGTCGCTGATCGATATGCCCAGCAATCACCCCAGGTGGAAAGCTTCACAAAGTCATCATAAGTCATAGATCACACAAAAGTACGCAATTCGGCTAATAATCCCACGTTAAGATCCACACTCTTTACCCTGTCGTGAAACAAAGCTGCAATTTCCCCGGAAGACATTCACGATAGCAAAATCTGGGGGAAAAAAATATCCAGAGTCCAGTTTTCCCCACGTCCATCATGGGCGTTTCTCTTACTCTTGCAGTAATTCGCGCGGGGCGCTTCGACTAGTCAGAGTCACATACCAACAACGCGAACAATTTGTAGTGTCGGGTAAAAAGCGACCAATTAAGAGAAACTCTCGCGTTGCTCCCTAAGCTTGTCGCAGGTTGCACGCCTCTTTTATAGTCGGGTTGGTACAGTACTTGATTCTTGAACAGAAGCTGTATCCATCATCCAGCATCCAGCAACTGCGCGGCCCGGCGGCTGCGGCAGCGGCAG
>CAKNXH010001504.1:164876-175204 GCA_932178445.1 Andricus quercusramuli | reverse complement strand
GTAACAGAAATATAAGTTATCGTGTTTGAAAGAAGTGCGCAGCTAGCAACTGCGCACTCCTTGCTTCTGGATCGCGTTCAAAGCGGACACAGCACGGTGGTTGTGGTCATGGGCGGCAATGCACTGAAAAAGGTTGTGTTGAATTATAACGATGCAGTAAATCTATTTTTTCCGATATTAAGTTATCTCATGCGTAAAAGAATTCGAAATTTGTACAAGAAGATTAAACTGCAAAGAGTGTTGAAATCGCGAGTAAAGGCAACCTAGAAGCTCAATTGAAGAATTATCTTTGCAATAAAATAGTTACAAGGTACTGCGATCATCTGCCTCGTAAATGAGCTTCTAAAAAAAGGTACATCAGCACCGCAAGTGACTAGCAGCAGCTGCGTAAATTAATAATTATTCCAGGTTTCAGTTGAATGCTGAGTCCACTGTTTGCGTCGAATGACGCCCTCTTGAACATGTCCCCACAATTCATTGATTCTATTTGAAACATGTTGAATCTTCTTCACGGACAAAAACGCCATTACCCAAAAGCAAAAAAAGCGTACAGATTAAATTTGTTCAACAAGTTTGAAAAAAAGGAACCTTCGTAAATGAATTTTTTAAAGTAAAAAGTGTTGTGCTGGCAAAAGAACGATCTTACCGTCGCTCAAAGAAGCAAGTACGTATAATAAAGGACGAGATCGTGCTCGTGTTCCACGATCGCTCTGAAGATCGTCGCGTCGTCTTCGAGTGATAATTCCGCCGTCGATCGTCCGTGGACCCGCATTTTATTCCGCTGAACTTTTTCCCTCGCTGGGATTTACTAAAGCAAGATCGGATTCCGCGAATGGATTGGACTGCATTCCGTTCGCACCTGGTTTCGCTCTGAGCTTCTTCTGTCGCGATTCCTCATGCTCTTTGCAACGTTCTTCCCTGAGCCGTCCCTTTTTCCCTTTTACCTTTTCCCTTTTCCCCCATGCCCATGAAAACGCCCGCAATCCACCGGATCAACGATTCCACCTTTCTCGATCTTCGTGCGATATCGCAAGATACCCAACTGCCTCTTTCTTTCTTTCCCGCCCCGCACGATCGTCCTAGATATTGCAATTCTCGACGTAGACCGTAACTCGCCCAGTAATCGATCGATCGATTGGTATCGTCTTCGAAACGAGGATCAAAATTCCGCAACCTTTTTCACGCTTTGGAAAATTTATAGCTTGAGGTATATGTATCATTCAGTAATAATAGAGGCAAGATAGGGTAGAAGATATTTAAGAAGAGGATGAGGCTCTACTAGACGGGATGGTTAGTTTTGACAACTTATACAAATATTTTTAAATTTGAGAAGAATCCGAGGTGATTTTAGCATGAAAGGAAACAATTTTTGGGGCAGCCGCTCAGTGGGAGGATTTGGAAAATAATTGTTCATAATCCACTACAGCCCACAATTCTTGACCGATTTGGATAATTTTTTTGGGAATACTCAGGATTAAATACTGTAAAATTACTTTCGGCCCGATAATGTATGATAACCTGTAGAATTTATTATTTAAACAAATAGAATGTCAACATTGGACATTTTACGAGTATTATTTGTTTTCTCCGAAGAGAAGACTCAAAAGAAATCGCTATCCATCAAAATTATTGAAGATACACTTCAGGAACTTGAATATTCAGTTTGAGATTTAAGCCAATTGTTATAAACAACTTATGTGACAAATTAGTTTCATAAGGTGTTCAACCGTAACCGTAAAGTGGAAAATAAACATTAGTTAACAATTACCATTATTATAAATATTCTAATAAACAAATTGTGTGTTTTTCTGAAGTTATGTTTTTCTCATCAAACAACTTTCAAATTAATACTCAGTTATAATAAATAGCTGCAGAAGAATATACATGTTGAATATATATGTTTTTTCAATAACAATATTGTGAACAAATATAAAACTTTAGCATTTCACATCGAGGAACAAATATTTTTCCTGCTAAATCATGTTGCAGCTCAGTTGTTATATTTCATTACAAAAGTGTGACACCAACTCTTAATTTTTATTGTTTTGAATAATATTTCAAACAAACAGACATCTATAACAATCTCACGTCTGAATAAGCGGTTTTGAAGTAATTATTATTTCAATGCATCTTTATAGTGATGATTCTTAATTAATATTATTATTAGATAATAATTGCAAATTGTAAATTTTATGATTATTCTGCAATACTTCTTCAGATTTAAGTTTTCCATTGTTGCTAATCGAGAATCCTGGTATTGCACAATAATTTTTAATGCGTGAATATACTAAATTTAGACTTTATTGACTCTAATTAATTTGAAATAATGTATTTTTGCTTGATACTGTTTTTGCATTACAAGTATATCAATTTTTCCATAATTTATTCAATTTTATTGATAATAATTAGAAGCTGTTCACCAAGCTAGTCACTTAATTTATATTTTATTTTACAAAAATATCTCCACATGAATATATGTACTGAAAACACCTCCTAATACTGTAGCAAAATAATTTTTCTTAAATAGTTTGTTTATAAGAGTTATATTCCATTATCATTTAATGATAATATTGATTAGGAATTACACAAAAAGTTATGTATATAAGTACTACTATCAAGATGGATTCAAATAATCATTGAGAAAAACCCGATTATTCAGACCTGAAATTGTCATAGATGACTATTTTTAAAAAAATTGTTTATAACAATAACAATTGAGAGTTGTTGCCAAACTTTCTTGATGAAATATAACCACGGAGAGCTGTAACATTATTTATCAGAAAGAGTAATTTTTGCCGATGGGAAAAGCTGAATTTTGTTATTTTTTGATAATGTTGTTATTAACAATACGAATATGTAACATTCATATTTGTTTTCAGCTATTTATTATAATCCAGAATTAATTTGAAAGTTATTTCATGAAGAAAACTTTACTTTGAAAAAAAATACAATTTGTTTATCAGAATATTTATAATAATGGTTATTGTTAACTTATGGTCACATTCTACTCTGAATACTACTTCTATGGGATATTTGGGCCTTTCAAATAAAGATGAAGTTTTTTCCCACAAAGGATAAATTCTTAACGAAAAAGTGGAATAGTTTATATTTCAATGCGAAAATTAAATTTCAACCCAAAAATATGAACTTTCTTTAAGATAATTAATTTTTCAACAAAGTAGTTGCATTTTTAACCAAATAGTTAAATTTTCAACCTACGGAGATGAATTTTTAACCAAATAGTCAAATTTTTAAACAAAAAAAGATTAAGCTTCAACTAAAAACAGTTGAATTTTCAACCAAATAGTCGAATCCTCAAACCTTAAAGAGAAAAATTTTAGAATACAATTAAATTTTCAAGCAAGAACTTTTCTACCAAAAGTATGAATTTTTCATCCGAATGGACAAATTTTCACAAAAAATGGTAAATTTATAAGGAAATAATTAAATTTGTAACAAAATAGTTGAATTCACGACCAAATGATTGAATTGTTAACAAAATAGTTGAATTCTCAATAAAAAAGATTTATTATCAAGAAAAGTTTAATAATTTATATTTCAAATCAAGCAAACAAATTTTAAATAAATACAGTCGAATCTAACAAACAAGAGGAATTTTTAATGGAATATTCCAATCCTCAATTAAAGCAGATTCATATTCAACAAAAAGTTTCATTTTAACTAAATTTCCCACAAAATTGTTGGATTTTCACGAGGAAAATTTTGTTAGTCAAGAGAAAAAAAAATTCATCCAAATTGTTGAATGTTCAAGCTAATAGCAAATACTATACAAAGCAGTTGAATTTTCGTTCCGAAAAGATGAATTTTCAACCAAAAAGTTAATTTTCAACCAAAAATAGAATAGTTTAATTCTCAGTTGAAAAGAATCATTATAAAAAAACGAATTTACAACAAAATAAATCAATTTTCATCCAAAAAGATGAATCTTCAACTTATAAAATGAATTTTCCAATAAGTAGTTCAAATTTCAAACAAGAATTTGAATTTTCATTGAAAAAGATTCATTTTCTACTAAAAAGTACAAATTTACAACAAAGTACATAAATGTTCAACTTAATTGTTGAATTTTCAACTTGAAAAAATTTTAATTTCTACCAGCAATGGAATACTTCAATTTTCAGTTATAATCTTTCAACAAACTTAATTTTCAAACCAAAAAGGTGAATTCTCTACAAAACAGTCGAATTTTCAACCCATAATGATGAATTTTCAATCAAAAAATTAATTTTTCACCACATAATGGAAGATTCTACGATAATGGTAGAACTTTCTTTAAATAGTTGAATTTTCAACCCAAAAATATGAATTTTCAACGAAAAAGTTTTTTTCAATCCAAATAGGTAAATTTTCAAGTAAAAACGATAAATTTTCAACTGAAAATGGAACAGTTTCATTTTTATTCAAAAAATTTATTATAAAAAATAAAGAATTTGCAACGAAAGAGTCAAATTTTTCTTTAGAAAGATCAATCTTCAACAAGAAAAAATGAATTTCTGAATAAGTAGCTCAACATTCAGCAAATTGGTTAAATTTTCACTCTAGGCGATTAATTTTCTACAAAGAGGACAAATATACAACAAAATACATAAATGTCCACCTAAATGGATGAATTTTTCACTTAGAACGAATCACTTTCTACCACCAGTAGTAATGGAATAGTTAAATTTTCAGTTAGAAGTTTATAAAAAGTAGACCAATCTTCAACGAATAAAATTAATTTCCCATAAAGTAGTTCAACTTTGAAATAAAAAGTTGAACTTTCACATTGAAAAATTCATATTTAAGAGAAAAAAACATATTTTCGACAAACTAGTTTAATCTTCAACCAAATAGTCTAATTTTTAACCAAAATAGATGAATTCTGTACTAAAAATATAATAGTAGATTCTTCAATTTAAAAAAACGGGAAAAAGTTTAAGTTACTTGAAAACAGGGGGAAAAAGAGGAATTCTTTTTTTAGAAAAAAAGACAAGAGTGGAATAGGGGAAGGAATGTAGTTTTTGAATTATTGAAATTAAATATTATTTTTATTCCGGACTGAATTATAAATATTTATTTTGCTAGTTTATAATAATTTAAACTTTTGATTAAAACAATGACTTTTCGAGTTATGTAAATAGACTCGATTTTTCCATTTCTCCATAAATGAAGAAAAAGAGAAATGACAGATTTTTTTATTGAGACCAGTTTTAATTCGATTATTCTCTTCAGAATCCGCACTTGTCAAGTCCAGTAGAGAAAGTCAGCACGGTTTACGTAATCTCCTCGTGCTTAGAATGCAACATTCAACTCGACGGCTGATGTTAGTGTACGGCTGACGTGCGATTATCGACGACATCGTGAGACGTCTGTCAGATGACATGTCAAAGATTAGTTCCCTCAAAGATAGGATCAAAGCACGTCGCTACCAATAAAGCGAAATCGTCACTTGTAAAACGTTCCTTTGCAAATCGATGTGAATTGCAGTTACTGGATTTACAAAATATACTCAAAAAATCCGTTAGTTTCACTAAATATTCACTAACAGCATTATGATCAAATACTCACCCTCAAATATTTTTCAAAAAATAGTCAAAGTAGGTACCGTCCATATGAAGAAGTGTTTCGTTGCCTATTAATACGTTAATTAATTTGTTCAAACCCACCCCTTTTATACTTCTCCCCTATCCACCTACATTCTCCAAATCCTTCTCCCACACTTCACCCTTCAGCCCACTTTCCCTATTTCTTACTCCTCTAATTTCCCCTCTTCTCACTTCTCTAGCTAACACTCCCCTTTCCCTAATCCTCTTCCCTTGCAATCACTTTCGCTACAATAATGACCTTCATTTCTAATCAATTCCCCTTTCCCCCTCCATAAGTTTCTTTCAGTACATCTAGGTCCCCTACTCTCATTTCGCCTCATTTCCGGTCACTTCTCTTAATTACCCACCCCTTATTTTAACTTATTTCCACTACTTTCCCTATTTCTCATCTCCTCATTTCCCTGCACATTCCCTAATTGCCGTCTACTGATTTTTCCTACTTTACATAATTCATCACCCCTTATTTACCCTACTTCACCACCCCTCATTTCGACTCATTTCCACTACTACTCTTAGTTCTCCTCTACTCATTTGTCAGAACTTCCCCTACCTCTCCTCTCGTTTCCCCTCACTTTCCATACTTATTGTGATTTCCCCTACTTCTTGATCCTCAATTTTCCCTTCTTCACATACTTGACCTTCTCTGATTTCCCCGACCTCACCTACTTCACCATCCCTTATTTCCACTTATTACTACTACTCCTAGTTCTCCTCCACTCATTTTTCCGAACTTTCCCTACTACCTCTTCCCTCTTATACTCTACGCATCCTCATTTCCCGTATTTACCGTCTCCTAATTTCCTCTACTTCACATAATGTAACACCCTTATTTCAATTAGTTCACCTACTTGATCACCCTTTATCTCCACTTGTTTCCACTACTACTTCTTCTTTACTCATTTACCCGAACAACCCGTTTCCCTCCCCTCATTCCCCGACACTTCCCCTCTACTCATTTCCCCTCACTTCCCCTACTCCCATAATTTCTCCTGCTTCCCTGAAACATATCATTTTGAAGAATGAAGATGAAAATTTAAGGGATGTCTAAGAATTCGGATTAATTAGGAAAATTCAGGGTAGATTAATAAGAATTCATGGTGAATTCCAAATGAATTTCAGAATATTCAAAATATTCCACTCATCTTAGTCAAATTGGAGTGGATTTGGAAGAATTCAAGGGAATTCAAAAGAATTTTAAAAATACTAAAGAATTAAGGGTGATTCTTAAAATACTTTCGAATAACTGAAAAAAAATTCAAACGAATTCAAAAGAATTCAAGGGAATTCAAGAGACTCCGATGAAATTCACAAGTATTCGAATGAATATGATTAAAATGGGAGTGACCAGAATTTAGGGCAAATTCGACATAATTTAAGTGAATTAAAAAAAAGGAATGGAATTCATATACGTAAATGTAGAGAATCTTAAGAGGAATGAGAAGGACTCGATAAAATTCAAACTGAATTCAATTTAATTTTACTAAATTCAACTAGGTTGAAAAAAAAAATTCAATTGATTTTTATGGAATTTGATAGAGTATCTAAGAGTTTAAATGAATTTAAAAAAATTAAGACAAATTAATAAGAATTCATAATGAATTCCCAATAAACTCGAACAAATTGAAAAATTGAAACTATTCCATTGATTTCAGTAAAATTTGAGTGAATTCAGAAGAGTTCAAGAGAATGAAAGAGAATTCCAGGAAATTCATAATAAAAAAAAAAATTGATTAGCATTTCGAACTCGAAAGTTCATTGCCTCACTACCCGATTCGGGTAGTGTTTCTAGGTGGATAAATATTACCAGTGTGGGTCCACCACACCCACGACGGGCCAACACCACGCAGTATTCCCCGAACGGTCACCCATCCAAGTACTAACCGTGCCCAACGCTGCTTAACTTCAGTGATCTTACGGGAACTGGTGTTTTCAGCGTGGTATTGCCGTTGGCGGAAATTCATAATAAATCAAGATAAATTAAAATAATTCATGTGAATAGAACAGAGTTGTGAAAATAAAAAAAAAAACTTCATTGAATTCAGATAAATGGAAGTGAGAAGAATTCATGAGTCTTGGAGAAAAAATTCGTAAGAATTCGAAGTGAATTTAGAAGTCTTCAGGGTGAATCAAGAAAAATTGCAAATCCAAAAAAAATCGATTGAATACAGTGGATTTCAAATGAATTCCAAAGAATCCATGGTGAATTTAAATAAATTCAAAGGAATGCAAAGGAATTCAGAGGAATTTAAAGGAATTCGAATGAATTAAAAGAAATTAAAATAAACTTAAAGAAATTCAAATAAATTTGGAGAAATTGAAAAAAAATCAATGACATTAAAAAATCCTTTCGTCCTCTGTTTGCATTTGTAGAAAGAATTGACTAAAGTAATCTCTTTATTTTGAAAAGAGAATTAAAAATTTTCTGTCGTAAGATTTTAGGACTGGCCATGAATAATATTCATACCAGTTTTCATCGGAATCCACCAGATATTTCTCATAAAACAATCTTCATAATAACATCACTTTGTGAAAATTACAAATTTGCAAGAAAATTCACGTTTTGAAGGGTCTTAACTTTTTTGTAGGACCTAGAAAAAATTTGAAGCTGTTCACATAATTAAGTTCCACTATGATTTTCTCACTTTCAAAATTTCTTCAAATGTGTTTTGCTTAGTTAGTGTTAAGTGATGTTAGCAGAGCAATTATTTTGAATTATCTGTTCATGCTATGATTCGAAAATAATTGCTAACTTCAGTTAATTTCTTCACCTATTGCCCTATTGTAAAATAACCCTCATGAGTGTAAATTTAATGGATGGTTTTTTCGAACTAAGAAAAATATCTTCGTAAAATTTTAATAGTGAGTAAATCATAGTGGAACTTAATGATGTGCAAAGCCTCAGATTTTTTGGATGTCCCGGGAAAAAGTTACGACCCTCTGAAAAGTACATTTTCTTGCGACTTTGTAATTTTCCCACGGTGATTTTGTAAGGAAAATTATTGTTAGAGATATATATTAAATGGATTCAGATGAAAAATGGTATGAATGTTACTCATTGGGAAGTTTGAACATTTTACTTTAAGTACGTTTTCACATGAAAGTTTTTTAAAAAATCTACCGGTTCATAATTTAAAAAAATGAAAATTTGTGTCCGAATTTCGGGAAATGGTTCCAAATATATAAGACACTCAGATTTTTTCAAAGATTTTTTAAAAATATGGCAGCAGCACGTTTTAGATAAAGGTTGGTGGACTGAACCTTAAATATTTGTTGTTTTATTTTTTTATTTTGTTTATAATCGTTGAAATTTTTTGTATTATATTCATCAAATAGAAGTATTTATTGTTTATTAATATTTTTTCGTAAGGAATGTTTCTGAAACGTTTATTCCTTTAAAGATAAAGGTGATGAATTAAAAATTGTTAATGAAAAATTCGAAAACATCAACTGATAATAATAATTTTTTTGAATGCTTGATAAAATACAAATCAGTGACTTTATATTATACTATTTCCCCTCTTCCCGCCTTTACCCCTTTTATTTCAAAAAAGTTAAAAATTGAACTATTTTGTTGAAAAATCGTTTTTTTTAGTTAAAAACTATTTTTATCAACTGAAAATTGAGGAATCCATTTTGGGTTGTAGATTGATCGTTTTTGGATTGAAAATTAGTCTGCTAAATTTTTCATGAGAAATTAATCTTTTTTGGTTGAAAATTCAAATACTTGGTTGAACTGCTTTATTTATTATATTTTTATTTAGTTGAACTCAAATGTTTTTGATTTTCTATTAAATCCTTTTCTTGCTTAAAACATCAATTATTATATTTTCAGTTGGAAATTGTTCTTTTTTTAAATTGAAAATTCACCTTTCTTCAGAAAAGTTTTTGGTTGAAGATTCATCTTTTTGGATCGAAAAATCATCTTCCTTGGTTGACGATTTTACGGTCTTCTAAAAAATTCATCTCTTCACCTTGAAGATTCGACTATTTTGTTAAAAATGCAACTATTTCTAGTCGAAGTGAATTTTTTTTGTTTAAAAGTCCACTATTTGTTTGAAGATTATTCCTAGAAGGTTCAAAATTCAATCATTTGTTTCAAAATTCGTGTCTTCATCTTAAAAGTTCAACTACTAGTTTGAAAATTATTTCTTTAGTTGATAGCTCATATTGTCGAGCTAGAATCGAACTGCTTTCTAGAGAATTCACCTAGTTCTTCGAAAAATTCCAAAATTTGATTTCATTTTTGATCAAAATAAGTATCTTTTTTTGGTTGAAAAATAACCCATTATATTTTACGTTGAGAATTAATCTCTTTAGATTGAAAATTTACCTATTCGTTTGTAAATTAATCTTCTTTATAAAAAAATCTTTTTTTGTTGTTGAAGAATCATTATTTTAATTGAAAATTCAACTCTTCCGATGAAAATTCAATTTTTTTCAAAAGTTGAAATGTTTCGTTGAAAATCGAATTATTCAGTTGAAAAGTTATTCTCTTATTGGCCACTTGTAATTTCGAAATAAAGATTCTACATTTTACTTGAAAATTCAACTATTGTGTTGAAAGTCAAATTATTTTATTAAAAATTTAACAGTTTTGCTGAAAATTCAATTATATTCATGAAAATTTAACTGTTTTGATGAAAATTTGTATTCTTGGATTGAAAGATCTACTGTCTGATGAAACATTAATTTTTGGCTTGATAATTCAACTATTATTCAATA